>OX235279.1:19418859-19491952 GCA_944472155.2 Trichobilharzia szidati | reverse complement strand
CGTATGCTCAGCTGCAATATTCTAAGTCCCAACCAACATGGATTCCTAGAATCCAGATCATGCATGACCTGTCACCTTGACTTCTTTAACTATATAACCAGTAGCCGAGACAAACAACAACTAGTACTAGTCATCTACTTTGACATCTCCAAAGCCTTCAACCGCGTTGACCATTTGCTTCTAATAAATAAGCTGAACTCCTTAGGAATACGTGACCCATTATTAGGATGGCTTGAGTCATTCCTTAACAATAGGTCCCAAGTAGTTAGACGGGGGTCTGTAAACTCTAAACCTAGTCCAGTCACTTCTGGAGTAGTTCAGAGTAGCGTCTTAGGCCCCCTTCTATTCACCCTATATGTCAACGACATATGCATTTGTTTCTCGCTTGGCAAACCATTCACCTTTGCAGATGATCTTAAAGTAGCTTACACATTCCACTGTGATGACTTAGGGTACTTTCAGAAAGCTGTTCAGAAAGAACTAGATAGAGTAACTGCATGGTCCTCCACATGGAACCTAAAATTCAACCTTAAAAAATGTGGTTGGATCTGTTTCGGTGCACCCTCAATAAATATCAAACTGGTACTTGAATCTATTGACTTGCCTAAACTCCAGAGTGTTGTTGACCTAGGACTCGGGTACTCTAGTGACCTGACATTTTCTGAGAAAGTGGCAACATAGACGCGTAAATCGAGGATGCTCTTAGGATGCACACTCAGGAATTTCCACAACTACGAGGCCAAACTTATATCATGCAAAACATGTGTCAGACCACTACTGGAAAACTGTCCATTCATTCTCAGCAGCACTCGTGTGTGTGACAGGCTTAAAATAGAAAGCGTCCAACGATACTTCACGTCTAAACTACTAGGAATTGACTGCGAATAGGACTACACGTCAAGGTGTATGACTCTAGGTATCGACCCACTCTGGTTGAGACGACTCAGCACTAATCTAACATTCTTCTTTAAAGTCTTGCATAAAATATCATTCTCAGACAGTAATGAGATACAGTCCTCGCCGGAAGGCTCCTACAACCTGCGTTGCATTGATCTACATTCCGACTGAAGATGAGAATTCGAAAGTCACTTACTCATATATCATCCCTCAAGGTTTGGCTAGTAATGATGAAATCCACTGTCAGCATAACAAGACGCTGTACAGCATCTTATACAAGCACTTTCAATGATCTAAAATGGCTTACATATAGCTATCTACGTGTTAATCAACTTACTCGTACGGAACAACCATGCAGTGACAAATGGCGGGCTCTGGGTGACTTGGATGCAGTAAAACAAATCTGCTTGACAATAACCAATATTAATCTGCATTCAGTAGAATTCACATCTGGTGTTAATTGCAATAAAATTGATGCAAAAATCATACAAATAAATCACTGATTTTAAATTATTACCCAATTTGAACATAAAACAAGATACGATGCCGCACTCAACAAAGTTATATGGAGGAATTGACTTCAAGCTTTATTTTTTTCCCAAATATTTGTAATTTATCCAACACATACTTGGGTTTTTTTGTTAATGCGAAGAAAATATTTCTATAGTTCTTAATGTGCTCCACTGAACGACTAGCTATCAGATTGTACTCACTAACTAATGTAAATAATACTTATCCATGCCTGTACAACTGGTGTGTCCTACATAGATAGAAAAAAATACATATCTATGTCTATGTTTGAAAGGGCGGCCGGTCAAGACGATAATTGCCAGTATAGTGGGTGTGGACCTGCTGCAATGTGATAGAAAACTTGATCACAAGCAGGCTAGATCCTGGAAAACCGATACATCTGTGGATTAAATTACACAACCAGACATTACCCAAGAAAGCTTAAAATCTCTCCCAACTATTTACCTCAGTTACGCTGATTTTGAGAAATCTGTAAATACGATCTAACCTGGGATAGTTTGACCATTACATCGACACTAGGCAAATACTTGTAAACTTCGATCAGTAGCTATATCATCATACTGCATAAAAAGCAGTTCACAACAGGGATCTCACTAAAGCAAAGATAGGAGTAAGAAAGGGACGCCTGCTATCACCGATGACTTATTTAGATGTGGTAGATCAGATTACGAGTCAGACACTGTGGATTAAGAAGACGAGCGTAGGCTGAACCAACAAAGCGTCACTGGGGGCTGGATTTTTCGGACGATACTTCCTACAAAAAGTTAGAAGATACAACGAAGTCAACAGAACAGGTAATGAGGACAGGGCTTCAGGAGGATATTGAGAAGATCTGAGTTATGCAGATTCCCTGGGATTAACAAACAAAACTAATCAGCATCCTGGGGAGAACTGTCAAAGGAATCTCATTTGATCACCCGGGTAGTATCTTTTCCACAACAGACGTTGCCGACGAGGAAATTAAGGCAAGCAAGAAATGGATGTGGGAGGCTAAGTGAGAGTCAACCACTCGGAAATCAGTAGGGAAACGTATGTCACCAAGAACAAGGTGCAAGATCCGAATTCCTGACAGAAATGCCAAGTTGATGCATTTGTGCGGTCCAGACACCTGGTAATCGCGTTACTTAAGGATTTCTGACAGCTAGCCTGAGACTTGCATCAACAGCTGCCTTTGCTTTGTGTTTAGGATCAAATAACCTTCCAGGAAGGATAAACATCGAGGAACTGTAGAGACCAGTGGGAAAGTAAACAGCTTGCCATTCAATCAAAAAATATTTGGAAGGAAATGAAGATGGGTTCGACATACGCTAAAGTGACGTTTAAGCGACATCACACGTCGGGCCCTCAGATGCAACCCGGGTGGGAAGCAAAGATTTAAGCATCCGAGGGTGACATGGGAATTAAGTGGAGAATAAATTGGGGCATTTCGGTAGTCGCAGAGACTGATGAAATTATGACAAACCAGTACAGTGGAGGTGTGCCTGTGAAAACCTAGGTCCCACTTTGACCTCGAAGTAGGAACGACAGAAGTTAATATTAGTGTCACGAGAAACAAACAAGGTTTCACAATAGAAGTCCCAATAATATCAGCCAATCATGCTGAGAAATCTGTACACACTAATTCTAATGCTGTTGATAAGTGGTACAGTGGTTAGGACTCTCGCCGACCATGCACATGGTCCGGGGTTCGATCCCCTGCCGGCGCACACCCGATATCTATGGTCGGCCTGAATTTGGGCTACCGATATCCATGCTGAAAATTCCACACTTGTACTGAAAATACGGTGTGAATCAAGCTGTAAATCAAAAAAAAAAAATAAAAATTTCATCAGCCAGAAACTTAATTTATCTATGTACCCAATAATCCAATATTGCACCTAACCCGTAAGTACTGATGAGAGAACACGAATTAAAAGAGCTTGGTTACTAGGGAAATGTGCTCTGGTGCGCAATATATATTTATGTATATATATGCATATTTAAATATATTTAAGGGAAAGAATATCCAAGGAAGGTGTAGAAATTATCTGAAGAATATGGTTATGTTACAGTCTCCACGAATGTGCATGTTGACAGCACAACGGTAAAGAGCAAATGGCAGTGGGGGCAGTTCGTATATGTACACTTTAAAACAAGATCGTAAGACATTGGAAATTGCACAAAACACTCACCAGCGCCATTTACAAACGAATTCTCTTCACACACCAAATCGTCGGTCATGTCTGATAGGAAGGCTGAATTAGAGAGGAAAAAAGCTAAACTTCTAGCTTTGCGCGAGGAAAAAAAGAAAAGGGAGGAGGGCAAAAAACCTGATACAGATGCTATCGATAAACATCAAACAGCAGATGATTTGTTGAAAGGTCTGGGTTTACCTGCTGTGTCATCTACATCAAGCTTGAATTTACGCGAATTGGAGTCACCGTCTAGTACCATAAGTGATGGCCTTCCGTGAGTACATTTTTGTATAAATTTTTACTTGCTGTTGCACAGATGTATGTTGTAGGTGTTTCTTTTAAAAGAAATAACTGTAGTCATTTCATGGTGTTATTCCTTAATGTTAAATATTTTTGCTCAGTTTGGTCTTATATTTTTTTATTTGCACATTACATCTAAACATGAAATTGACTGAATAAAATTGCTACTGTAGGACTTATTACTATCCCAAGCTAACTATAATGCTGAATTAAATCTCACTAATTCTGAAATAATTCTAACATTCTATAGTGAGTAAATTCTGAATCTGTTCTGAAATGGATTCTTTAATGGCACAGACTAGAAATCAGTGCTGGTTTTTAGCATGACTGGCACTAAAACAGCACCGTGTTTTCTTTTTTCTAGGCATTTTCAGGAGTAGATCAGAACCTACTGGGTTTACTAATCAGCGTTGATCCAGCCCTCACAGGACATTATTTAGCACGACTAGAGTAGTGCGTTGATAAAATCCTCATTTATCATAAAAAAGCATTATCGAAGAATAGGTTAGAATAAGTTTAGAATTGTTGTAAGCTTGGGTATAGAGACTTGAAATCGTACAGTATGAGTACATCTGTATTCTGTGAAAAAAAATAAACAGGAGTAATTCAGTCAAATGAAAGGATGACGATGAATTAATGATTAATAAAGACCACAAGAAGTTGATATATCAGCGACAAAAGGGAAGATTTAGTGTCATTTAGATTGATTGGTTGAGGAAAGAAGGCTTGGAGCCTATGTTAGTCCTTTTCTAATAAATTTCTGTGGTTGTTCAAACCCTTCTTGAATGAATCAGTTGAGGTCGCAGACATCACTTCTTCTGGGAGTCAGTCGGTTCCAAGGGTTTATGACTCGATGTGAGAACCAGCAATCAACAGCAATATGATTTCTTCTTGGCGTCTGAACTCTCGTGCTATGTCCTCTAAGGCGTTCCGACCTGGTGGGAAGAAAAAGAGATAATAGGTCAGGTCCATCGACATGACACCTAAAGTCTCAAACTACAGTTGACCCATACAACTGAGTAACACAAAATAATCAGACTTCGATTCTATGCGTGACTACATCTCAACCATTAAGAGTGACAGGGTGAATTACTGCACAGTTCACACTTTGGTTAATAGGTAGACATCACATCTGAGCGAAAATTGATGCAAGTTGACGCCTGTCACATGAGTTTTTTTATGTGCTGAAATTTAGAGTTGATGCTGCTTCCTAAATGCGTAGATTAGGGATCACTCCTAATCTCTAAACTACGAGCTTGTGTAGACCTGTCCCGCAGCAGCATCTTTTATTCGGCGGTATCTGGTCGCATTCCAAACCACGATTGTTTTTGTCAAGGTGTTCAAAAGACTACATCTTTCTAGAGTTATCTAAAGGACCTTAAGTTGATAAGACTTTTGTGTAATTGCAAGTCAACCTTCACAACATCGACACATCTTAAATCGGAAATTTTTCCCCACGTAACATTTCAGTCTCTAGGTCGCCAGATTCGCTGACAGTCAACTCCATCAGTACATCTGTAATTAAATTGAATGAGAGTAAGTATAGTGAGCCTGCCTAAACTCCATTAGTCGCTGTTATTTCTGATGCGGCTCCACAATTTCCAGCACAGTGCTTTAATTGGTTTATTAATATATGTGTAAAACTTGGCCACTGTGGTGGTAGTAATTCCATATTAGCTTGTTTATTAGATGTATCACCACACTGTCTGTGAGTGAAACAGTATTAGTATTTACTCGATGACAAAGTTTCGAACACACTTCATCATTGTGATTCATAATCATATCACCAATTATAATCACACGACTTTGAAAGTTGAGTTTTATAGTTTTCTTTGTTCTCTCCTATTTGTCGTCATTGGAGAAGCAAAATTTTCCAGATATCCGACTGGACAGGTGTTGAATCATTCCTATTGCAGGCACGTATTTGCAGTTGGTTCTATAAACAAAGCTGCTTCAACTGCAAATACATGTAATAGGAATGATTCAACACCTGTTCACCCCAATAATAATATAATAAGGTGAGCAATATTGAGGTTAGGCGTCGAGTGCTAGGTAAGGAGTGGAAATCAGTCGACGAGATTGTGAAGTTACTTCGACTGAGATGGTTAGGACATGTGTTACGTATGCATGCCTAGCCATCGCCTTCCTCGACAATGGGCAATGTTAACTGATATAGGGTCAGGCTGGAAAAGAGCTAGCCGGTGGTCAAACCAAAACATGGCTTCACCAGTCAATGAAATCTAAAACAGTTAGTCTAAGCCACGTAGGAAGGTGTAGACTTCCTGGTTGGGGTCCTCGGGATGACGGTAAAAACCAATGAAGGCTGGAAACAATTGGTGACATGGCTCAAAATCGTTCTCAGTGGCGCAGATGCATCCACTCCTTGTGACTTATGATTTCTAATTAAACTGTTTTGTTCTTCGCTATTACTATACCTTTGTCTCACACCTCTGTTTACTGTCTCTCTATTATGCATTTCTCCTACTTTCTCTAGCTTTGTGTGCTACATGGAGGGAATGTGGCGACTTGAACTGCCGCACATATGTGCAAAGTTCTATGTCGAAAACCGACCGATTATGAACAGCAATAATGAATTGTGTTCAAAATTTGTCATCCAGTAAATATTAATACTGTTTCACTCACTGACTGTGTGATACATCTAATAAACAAACTAATATGGAATTAATTGGTTTAATATAATCTCCCAGCCCTCCCTTATCTGCCAGATTTGACCACAACATCTCTTGATGGGTGGGATTTTTGTTCTGTTTTCGGGTTCAAGAAAAGTAAAAACCAAACTATAGAAAAGTAAACGTGTGTGTGGTATCTCATTAACTTTATTTCTGCTTTAGGACCAGCTGATAGGTGAATATGTGGTTGGTACATCATTTTATGAGTCGTCATGAGCACTTCTCCTCAGGTCTTTTTGGAAATTAGAATCTAAGAAACTGCTAGTCAGACAAACCCTCTTATGACTGTATACATACTAATGAAGGTAGGATAAGATATTTTAGGCACACTGACTGAACACCATTGGAGCGCAATGCTAACTGAAATAAGAATCAGTTAGAACAGTTAGATGTGGTCAGTAAAAGTGGCATCAATGTATGGCTAAGTCTGTGACTGTTGGTTTGAGCTACATATAGTGCGATGCTGACTGCCTCATGTTTGATGCATAAACGCAAACTGTTGGTTTAAGTAGTATTGTGTCGTATTGCCTTCTTAACATTCACATGTTTGTTTTTCTCTCTTCCTCTTCGTCCATTGTACTTGGCTTACACTGAATTTCTTTCCTGTAGTTGTGTGTATGTGCGTGTGTGTGTGTTTGGGGTAGCATAACAACCACGTATACTGATGACAAGTTCTAATTTTGTAAATTCAGTCAAACTGCTTAACTTGATGACGACGATGATGTCCCGAATAAATCTCTAGGGATTATTGGTTGTATGGCCGCAAATCGACTACATAGATGGCAATATTTTCATTTATTTTCATTGAAACATAATCCGTGACTGTGATTTAATTACCCTGTTATTTGTTCTGCTTTTCAATTTCTTTTCACCTTCCTCACTCACCTCTTGCGGAACACTTAATAATTATTCATCTCATATTTACTAACTATATGGTGCATTTATTGGTGCAATCGAAATCCTGCGTTTCGTTTCCACATATGCTATTCAAACTACTGTGTGATAGTATAAACTAATGTCTGTCTGTCTGTTTTCGACATAGAACTTTGCACTGATATGCAGCAGTTCAATTCGCCACATTCCCTCCATGTAGCACACAAAGCTAGAGATGAAAGTAGAAGAAATGCATAATAGAGAGACAGTACACAGAGATGTGAGACAAAGGAGTAGTAATAACGAAGAACAATATAGTTTCGTTGGAAATCATAAGTCACAAGGAGTGGATGCATCTGCGCCAGCCAGCCATTGATAACGATCACTTTGAGCCATATCATCACCAATTGTTTCCAGCCTTCATTGGTTTTTACCGTCATCCCGAGGACCCCAATCAGTCAGGAAGCCAGTCTACACCTTCCTACGTGGCTGGCTGGCTGGCTTAAACTAACTGTTGTGGATTTCTTCATTGACTGGTGAAGTCATGTTTTGGTTTGACCTCCACTGGCTAGCTCTTTTCCAGCCTGACCCATCCTATGTCAGCTAACATTGCCCATTGTGGAGGAAGGCGATGACTAGGCCACGCATACGTAACACATGTCCTAATCATCTCAGTCGATGTAATTTCACAGCCTCATTGTCGATTGATTTCCCCTCCCACCTACCTAGCACTCCACTGACGCCTCACCTCAATATTGCTCACCTTATTATACCACTTCACACGGGAGATGGAACTGCTGAGCAGTACACCCGCTGAGATTTCGTCAGAGATCAACCCGTTGGCGTTGGAGCTGATGGTACTTCCCAAATAAGTGAAGCGGTCAACGCGCTCCACCAACCACTTCACTCCCCATTTCTAAACAAGGAGTCAATGTAGTCCACTTCAGTCCTGTAGCCTCATCATCTTACATTTGGCGGGAGCCAATGTAAAAAATCTAACAATGGTTGATAACTAATGAAAAAGTTGTAGTGGCCAGCTGATTATTGGGATTAGAGGAGACTTTCATATCTTATGATTTTTGTGATCATCATTATTTATCAATTTATTATTATTATCAATTCTTCACATTCTCAGTGGGACATAGGGCTTCAAGCTAGAGACTTGAAGTTTCTGTAGCAGTGTTTATTTTTTTAGAGGATGGAGTTGCTAGCCTCATGCCCAACCTTTCCTCTTTACCAGCTTTATTTCTAGCTTGTGATCATCATACTTTCAGTAACCATTGTTGAATGCTTGTATTTTTTTGCTGGTACTATTAAAAAGAGTTTTTATGCACCTAATATCATAATAATTGAGAAAGTGAAGCCAATATATCCACCCATCTAAGCCCTTTGAACATGCGAAAAATGATGTCACATCCTCTCACTGTATTTACCAATTTGAATGTACGTGTGGCCACACACATGCATAGGGAGGACTCGTGGATCTCTGGAAGTAAGGACTGGCTTCAGAGCATATTCCTAAATGGCTCCAGAAACAAACAGAATCTTCAGAACCGATTAATGGTGACAACAGACAAAGACCTAGCTCGACCTATTGCGAAACATATTGTAGAGGAGACAGGACATAAAATTGACGTTAACTAACACATCTTTTAAACCTATCTATCTATAAAAGAGTGTTTGGGTGAGGGCGTATCCTAAAGTTTGTGGAAGCTAGCCCTAGCTGTCGGTTAGGAAGTTTAAACCACCTTTATGCGTTCAAAGCAGCAATTCGTCATCACACTAACAAACCACCTTCCTTGTTGTGGTTAACTTTGTTTTGATCGCCACCAGCCAGGGCAGATGTACTATCATATTACCTCTGTAATTTGGTTTAGTCATTCATCTTCATTGTTATTTTTACCTTCAACATGTCCTCCTTTTAACTTGACCTAAGAAGTCAAGTAGTCTATTTTCTCACCCACCTCTTAACTCTTTTGTTATTTCCACATATGTATGACATTCCTATGACAAGTCCCTGTGTGTGTGTGTGTGTGTGATGGATCAGATTGTTCGAAATGTGTGTTGCACGCAAATATGCACATTACACACACACACACACACACGATTCAGACAGACAAATTACGTCTTCCTTCTTATTGCTGCTTTATCTAAATTCATAAAGGGAACATCAATTGTTTTGAATTATTGTTTCACAAAGATGGGTTCACAAGATTTGTATATTTGAGTTCAGTCTAATCTACATCTAAATGGTGTGGTGTAGCAGCTTGTACTACTTCTACTACTACTACTACTACTGTAGTGTGTCTGTGTGTAGTGCTTGATATTACCTGTTCATCTTTCAGCTCATAGTGTGTAGTAAATTTCAGCCTTGCACTATACAAGAGAGAGAGAGAGAGTAACTGACTCCACTAACACGATTTTACGCTTCTCTGTTGTTTTCTATTTTCAGTAGTCGTGTTCCAAAAAAGCGAAAGAATCTACAAACTTCTGAAATTTTTGAAGTTGTAATAACATCGGAAGTAATAGCTTACGACAAGGAAACACAAACAGTGGAAGAACCTGAGGAACGAGAAAGTAAGTAGCTATGATATTCGGTGTATAATGTATTTTTTTGTTTACAATCTAAATACCCATCCTCTTTTTTATGTTTAAATTATGTTTATAGTGATATGGTAATAGTTGCAAGAGATCCACCTGTCTACCAGGATAGACCAAGCTACGTAGTTTGGTTAATAAATGTGTAAAACTTGGCCACTGTGGTGGTGGTTGTAAGTAATTCCCTTATTAGTTTGTTCATTAGATGGATGTATCACACACACAGTCAGTCAGTCAGTGAGTAAAACAGTATCAGAGTATTTACTGGATGACAAAGTTGTTTCGAACACAATTCATCATTATTGCTGTTCATTATCATACACATCACCAATTATTATAATCACACGACTTCGAAACTTGAGTTTTATAGTCAGTCTTCTTTGTTCTCTCCTATTTGTCGTCGTCATTGGGGTAGTAGAATTTCCCCGATATCTGGCTGGACAGGTGTTGATTTGGAGTTGATTCGATAAACAAAGCTTCCGTTATCAATCTTCCCCACTTGCCACTCTGTGGCATCAGATTTTAAAACTGTCATCTTATCACACCCATACTATTGTATGGTTGTGTGTAACTTCATGTAGTGCTTGCAACAGCTCCTGAACTATTCTCTAGATTTCTTATCTTATTCGGGTCAACTAATCTAGATTTCGCTGCTAGGTTTTTATGCTCCTCGGCTAGTCTGACTGACCAACTGCCCCTGTTCCACTAGTTTGACTATGTATTTGACCTGATAATCATCGTAGGCAGGGTATTAGATAAACTAAATTGTTTTGTCAGTTAAAGGCTCCACAGGATTGATCGTTTAACCGACAAAGCTTGTTTCTAATTGAGTTTGTGGTTGGTTTGAATGCCAGCAGCCACTTTTATTCCTGCCAGCCTTGTTTAGAATTCTCCGCTGTAAGGTGGTTTCCGAGGTTCCTTTCTTGTATGGAATTACTACTGATGATTTCGATTCCTTATTGTTGGTGTTGTCATCATGTAATGTAACAGGAAGCTTTATTTATGGAATCAACTGGAAATAGGTGGCTGATTCAACACCTGTCCAGCTGGATATCTGGAGAATTCTACTACCCCAATGAGGACGACAAATAGGAGAGAACAAAGAAAACTATAAAACTCAAGTTTCGAAGTCGTGTGATTATAATTGGTGATATGATTATGAACCACAATAAGTGAATTGTGTTCGAAACAACTTTGTCATCCAGTAAATAATACTATTTCAATCACTGACTGTGTGTGATACATCCATCTAATAAACGAACTAATATGGAATTACATAGTGTGATTTTTTAATTCTCATTTGTTTTGGGCAAAATATTGTCGAATGGTAGAATACGAAAGTCCATTATAGATAAGATTTTATTTTGATAAATCACACAGTGTTACACAGTAATATTAACTGATGACGTTTCGAGCACAAATTATTGCTCATCAGTTAATATTACTGTGTAACACTGTGTGATTTATCAAAATAAAATCTTATCCATAATGGAGTTACACTCTACCACAGTGCCCAAGTTTTATACTTATATCAAGAATACGAAAGTATCTGGTATGCTGGTAAAGATAATCCACTTTAATTGTACAAATCTGAATTTCAATATAGAAAATATCCCCATTTAGACATTTGGAAAACAGAGAGGTTGAGCAAGAAATATTTACTTTTCAATTAGATCCTCATTTCTGGCTTTACTCTAATATACATAGCATTTTTATTCTAACCATTTCTACCTTTTAATTGTGTGTATTGATTTTCTTCGTTAATTATCAACCCATTGACATTTTGACACTGACTAATTATTGTTAACAAACATATCAGTGCCACTTGTTTGGTAAACTGTTGTGTATTGTAATAAAAATGCGATATGTGTATATTGGAGTAGAACCAGAGTGAGATGAGGATCTAAGCATGGATATCGGTAGCCCAAATTTTGCAGGCCGACCACAGATATCGGGTGTGCGTCGGTAGGGGATCTAACCCCGGACCATGTGCATGGTCGGCAAGAGTCCTAACCACTGTGCCACCGACAATGCTGAAAATGCCATACTTGTACTGAAAATACGGTGTGGCATCAAGCTGTAGTCAAAATAAAATAAATGAATAAATAATTGAAAAGTAAATATTGCTTGCTCAATCTTTCTGTTTTCCAAATCTGAATTTATCTCAATTAATTTGTCTTCATATGACATGTGTGTGCGTGTGTGTGTGTGTATACTACCTATCTAGTTACAGGATTTCATCATGACCAGCTGACATTGGTTAGAGAACCATTGGAAAACCTGCAGGGAGTACTGGGAAGCTGTTTCCTTCGTCTTATCTTAGTTTGGGACTCTTCATCAGTACATACCCACCGCCAATGTTCGAACCCCAGGTCCTTCTGGTTACAAGGCAAGCTGGCTCATAGACCATTAAGCCATTGGGACCCGAACTAGGACGGGGAAAACAGCTGTCTGGCAGTACTCCCCTGGAGGTTTTCCAATGGTTCTCTAACCAATGTCAGCTGGTCATGATGAAATCCTGTCACCAATCAGTGAAATCCCTACACAAACCAACACTTGACTACCACCTATCTAGTGTTTGCAAAGTCCCTGTGAATTAAGTTTTGGTGTTAGTTATTATTACACGCTCATCTTACTTATATTCTCAATTTTCACATTTTGAATAAAACAAAAAATATAATTGAGCCAGCAAAGAGTATCCTTTTCGATAAATTCCTCCTACCCTTCTCGCTCTACAATTATATCTATATATGCATGTTTATATACATAGAATATTCTAGATTAGTAGTCAATAACAATATTACTGTGTGCTTTTTAAATAGTAATATCGATTTGTAAAGTAAGATCACAATGGAATCACCACAGTTCATTAAAGATGCTTAAATAAAGATATAGTAGGAAATAGAATATCAACTAAAATTAGGAAAATTCCACAAAACTTCAGGATTGATCATTCAAAACTAGATGGCCAAGCGGGTAAGGATAATGTCTGAACCGACCAACTTCTTTTGGATGCACAAATTAGGCTTGTTAATATGGATCCCAACAGCCAGCCAACCAGCCTCAGCAATGTATTTACTAGTCGAACTGTTAAGGCGAAATTGAGATTTGTTAGTTGGTATGCGGTAAATGACCCTGAAAGCCGCCGCCTTGTTGATATCAATCAGTCTTGTGTTCTGTATCCACAAGACGAGATAAAATAGATTTTGTTTGTTCTTTGCTTAACCAAGCGGGGTGATGTTCGGAAATTCGACGAGAAACACGCCTAATTGTGTACGGCCTATGCAAGTAACTGGCTCACTCACTCCACAGGAGCAGTTGAACTGAATACACTCTAGTGAATCTGCCTTGTATGAATCATTGTGATACATTACTGGTGTTTTCTATCACTTATTGTTCAGTTGGTGTGATTTATTTATATATAAGCGCGTATACTTTAGATTCATCGTAGAATATTGTTTGTTGGGTGGTTACAAGTAGTTGATATCAGGTTGGTAAATTTGTAGTGTGATACAATTTCATTAGAGTTTCGTCGCATTCTCCTTTGTCTGTAGTGGCAAATAAAAGCCACAGATCCAGAATGTTTGCTTTTTTTGTTTTTGTTTTTTCGCACACTTATTCATCATATCAATGCATATTTCTAACATTCTTAGATGTAGAAATTCAAAACAAGGGGTGATTCATTATGGGTAAATTTTTATTTTGATAGAGTCTCACAGTGTTATACAGTAATATTTACTGATGACGTTTCGAGCACAATTTATTGCTCAAGTTCAAACAGTATTCGTCAACAATCATCGGGAAGGGAAGAAAGAAGGAAATTGCAGCACGATGTTCGCCATTGATGACTGTGATTCTTGGCCATATCCGATAACGTTTCGAGCCATCGATTCGGGCTATTTCGCGGACCCCAACCAGGGAGTCCTGACGCACCAACCGATGCTAATCTAGCACAAACATACTTCATCCCACGACGCCACGTCATGGACTGACCACCCGTTCGCCTTTTCCATCCCGTCCCATTACTGGCTAGCGGACAGAGACCTGTAAGGAAGCCTCTGGGATGACATTCGCAGCACAAGTCCAAGCCACCGGAGCCGGTGTTTCCAGATGACGACACTCAATGAATGGTGATCTCCACTGTGTCCAAACGCACGTCGCCAGACCTCAGAATCACTCACGCGATGATGCCATCGAATGTAAGCAATCCTGTGGAGACAGCGACGATCGAACACGCATTGCCGCCGCACATCCTCAGCTGGGAGAGGCCAGGTTTCACAGGCGTAGAGGAAGACAACCCGCACCGAAGCATTGTATACCCGACCTTTGACAGCCAGGTGGCTAACATCGCGACGGCGTCAGAGGTGGCAGTAACTCATGGAATAAGACATTGCGAAATGTTCGCGCTAGCTTTGTCGTGCGTGAATTTGGCAGAAGTTAGAATTCAAGGACCATTGGAACGGGTCCCAGTGGCTGCTCAATCGTCTACGAGCTCACTAGCTGGCCTTGTAACCAGAAGGTCCTGGGTTCGAACCACAGTAGGTTGGGGTGCGTACCGCTGAAGAGTCCCAAACTATACTGTCGAGTAGTCCCAGGTTGGTTTTCCAGTGGTTTTTTCAACTGATGTCAGCTGGTCATGATGAAATCCTGCATGCAATCAAACAAAAACTCCCTACAAAACTGCAATACTTGAATATGAGAAGTATCAAGTAAGGTAAGATTTTTTAGACACCCACCGTCAACACACACTCCTGTGTTAGGTGCTGTGTGTCTATATTCCTTAGTGTTTTTTTCTGTGTTGTGTAATTAGTGTGTGTTATCTATCCCTTGTGTAAATTGAATTATTATTTGAATTTGAATTTGATCAGCAGATCGTTCAACTGACTATTATGGTAAGTTTTGAAAAAAAAAAAACTCAAAAAACCGCCTTAGTTGGTGTTGTCCACTTGTGTAGTTAGTTTAACGCTTATTATTATATTTATTTATTTATTGTTTGCTAATTAATGTATTTCACTTGCTTGGCATGCATTAGATAGACAATAATTATATTAAGTTTGCATGATATTATATAGGATAAAATTTTTTGTATTTTGCCTCTCTAGTCAGTCGAAAATGCTGACAATTTGTGTGTGTGTACATTGACATATTGACATGACAAAGTTAAATTTTTAAGTACCACCAATCAATCAGCGAGCGAATGACCTTGAACAACGCACCAATCACGTGGAGGAGGCATTTATAAAAAAACCAATGCATAAAAACTCATTATAAATTATTTAAATTAATCCCAGCGTGTTTAAGAAAAGAAGTGAATCAAAACAAGATCTGTTTTCTGAACGTTTCGCTGTGTAAGAAGGTGCCACAGCCAGCTTCTTCAGCAGCAGATTTATTCGGATTTTTATTAATTTTCACATAAATTGAAGTAAGCAGTTTATTTGAAGGTCTCTCGTCGATAGACATTTGTACCAATAGAAATATGTAAGCAGTCATCAATCATATATTTGTAATGACTAATGTCAATATCGAAAGGACCCACCCAGTTGAACAACTTCAAAGTCTATTTGCTTCATAAAGTCTATGACAAGCCCTGTAATTCTCTGGAGAAAGCGTTGGTACATGTCAAGGACATGGTTCCCAAAATGTCACAAAGTAATTGTATCTATAGGATAAAGTGTTCAGAAGTGTGAATCTTGCTATATAGGGGAGAGCGGTAGACCGGTGAAGGTCAGAGTGAATGAACATAGACTATGCACGAAACGTCCCCGCCTAGAAATGAAGTAGAATTAAAAAGTCTGGGGAAAAGATCGGCTATAGCAATGCACGCTATCATCTATGGACACCGGACATAAGATTGATTTCGACAATGTCGAAATTCTTGGAAGAGGATTTCATTCAACACACATAAAGGAAGGTTGACTTCTGAAGCTTTGCACATTTGAACCACATCGAATGCAGTAAATAAGATGGAGAGAAGGGATAGACTTATCACCACCTATATGGCAAACTCTAATGAAGCAAGACAGAGGAAAAAAACAACAAAAACTCTATGAGCCTTCATGTTTATCACATGTGAATTGACGTCTTTTCTGTCATATGACAAATAACATACACTCACACACACTCATACAAAAATATACACAATGAGAATTTGACACTAGTAATTACAAATATATGATTGATGACTGCTTACATATTTCTATTGGCACGAATGTCTATCGACGAGAGACCTTCAAATAAACTAACTTTTATTTATGTAAAAAAATTTGACTGTATATTTTGATGATTAATAAAAAATCCGGATAAATCTGCTGAAGAAACTGTGGCAGCTTAAACAGCGAAACGTTCAGGAAACAGATCTTGTTTTGATTTTCTTCTTTTCTTAAACAATCCGCTGGGATTAATTTAAATATGGAGGATTTCATCATGAGCTGACATCAGTTAGAGAACCACTGGAAAACCTGGGAGTACTGGACAGCTGTTTCGTCCTAGTTTGGGACTCTTCAGCAGTACGCACCCACCGGGATTCGAACCCAGGACCTTCTGGTTACAAGGCGAGCTCGTAGACCATTGAGCCACTGGGACCCGATCCAATGGTCCTTGAATTCTAACTTCTGCCAATTCACGACATAGCGCGACCATTTCGCAATGTCTTCTTAGATGAGTTACTGTCACATCTCCGACCTGCTGTACCCTACTGGTCACGGCTTCCCACTAGAACCCCAGGTTAACTGCCTGAATAGGGCCAGTCACTAGTGAGCATCAGATTAATTTTCAAGTATTGGTTTGGTAGGGATTTTGTTTAATTGTATAGAGGATTTCATCATGAGCTGACATCAGTTAGAGAACCACTGGAAAACCTGGAAGTACTGGACAGTGGTTCTCTAACTGATGTCAGCTCATGATGAAATCCTCCATACAATTAAACAAAATCCCTACCAAACCAATACTTGAAAATTAATTTAAATAATTTATAATGAATCAATCTGACTCGGCGCTCAAATTATTCCAGGAAGTTCGTAACACCTACGGTGTGGAAACTTATAATGCATAAAAACTGTATGAAAGTGTTACAGAGAGGATACCTTCCTCTCAAATGTGATAAAAATAGCTCTCAGTTTTAGGTTGGAGTATCAACAGAGTACAATTCCCCATTGTGGGTAAAATTTATTCTGATAAAGTCTCACAGTGTTGTTATACGGTAATATTTACTGGGTAATAAATTGTGCTCGAAACGTGGTCATCAGTAAATATTACTACTGTATAACAACTCTGTGAGACTTTATCAGAATAAATTTTACCCACAATGGGGAATTATATTCTACCGCCACAGTGCACAAGTTCTATTCTTATATCAACAGAGTAATTTAATCACATTCTATGCATGGAATTATTTAGGTCTTCTAATCTTAACAATAACCCCGAATCTTTCTTGAACCTATCCGTAAACTAACTGTAATCTAACTCGAACCAACACCCTTATGTCGCCTTTATTGGGGGTTAACCCAACCCTAACTTGTCCTTGGCTTAAAGAATAGCTTAATCTTCTCTAAACCTATGCTGTAACTTCCCAGATATCCCATTCAATAAGCATAACACTTCGATGAGCATATTTTATTGATGATGACAACATTATTTATTTACCAGATTTCACTAACTTGTTCAGTGAGCGTTTCAAGGTCATCGGTGTGGTCGCACTCCACTGGCAGTAGTTAGTGGTGCTTAAAGTTTAACTTGGTCGACATATTTCTACTTTCGTTATTTTTACATATATGCTTGTGTCTCTCTAAATATATATATATATATATATTATATGTATATGTGGCTGTGTTCTCTGAGCTGGCTGGACAGTTAATTTGCGAAGCTCTAATCGCCCTACTAGGTGACATCTTCAGCGCACACTTCAATTTGAATTAAAGTGTGTATTTAGATTCCTCCACGAGTTTATTCATCATCTCTCCTGGTGACCTTGGACGTGATTGGCTGTTTTTGTGTTTTCACACCTAGGTTAATTTTATTGTAACTGATTGTTTCTTTGACTTGAACTTTGACCCTTTGTGTGTTTGGTTTCTTTCTTATCGGTGGATAAATTTTGTCTATCTCCATGTGTGTCTATTGATTGATGATTCACTGGAATACCAGGTAGGCTTCTGAAAATTCTCTAGCATTCTTGGTGTTGTTTCCTTTGTCTAATATTTGAAGGTTGGTTGTACCAGTCTAATTGATGTTCGTGGTTTTCTATATGTAGTGAGGTGATATGAGCGAGGGAGTGGATGTCATGTCTTTTGACGGATAGCTTATGTTCGTGGATACGAAGACGAAGGGGACGTCCACTCCCTCATATCACTACATACAGACAACCACCGACATCAATTCGACTGGGACAGCCAAACCAACGTTCAAATATTAGACAGAGGGAACAACACCAAGAATGCTGGAGAATTTTCAGAAGCCTGCCTGGTATTCCAGTGAATCATCAATCAATAGATAGACACATCGAGATAGACAAAATTTATCAACTGATAAGAAAGAACCTCACGCACACACGCAAAGTTCAAGTCAAGGAAACAATGAGTGACAATACAAGTAACCTAGAAGGTGTGAAAACACACAAAAACAACCAATCACGTCCAAGGTCGCCAGGAGAGATGATTAATAAACTCGTGGAGAAATCTAAAAGCTCACTTCAAATTGAAGTATGCGCTGAAGATGTCACCTAGTAGGGTGATGAAAGTTTCGCAAATTAACTACCCAGCTCAAAGAACACAAACACATCAAAATCATCCACCTGAGCTACAAATCTTCTCTATCATATATATATATATATATGTTCAGTGTCGTGAATGTGTTTTCGTTGTGTTAACGAATGAGATTAGCATTACTATGCCTATGCGTATGCCTATATGCCTATCATAGTGCTTCTTTTTTGCTCATATGTATGCTCATGTAACCCTAATTATCATTTAAAAAATCATTTCATATTTAATTTGTTCAAATATGATTTTGTTTTACTTACTTGCTTACGAAACAACGACAACAAAGTCTGGATAACTAACTGACTAACTAACCAACCACCGTGTTTTTGAAAGTGTTGATTGACTTGTAAGTCAGTATTCACATTATAATAAAGGTTGTTTTCTTGTATTTCCCAATGAATGAATGAAAAACAAAACTATAGGGTTCTGTTTTACTGACGTTTCGCTATTCAATGCTGCTGCTGCTAAAAGCTTTATCAAAGCAGTATTATTAAACCAGAAGAATTTACAAAATCCACTCAGCATATCTATAACAAAGAGTTAAGAGGTGAGTGAGAAAATAGACTTGACTTAGGTCAAGTTAAAAGGAGGACATATTGAAAGTTAAAACATAACAATGAAGATCACTAAACCAAATAACAAAGGTAATAGAACATCTGTTATGATATCAAAACAAAGTTTTCTAACTTGATCATCGTTCGTCAGTGTGGGGGCATTTTTCGTTGTCAAGTTTGTCAATTGGCAAAGATAACACAACCAAGTGTAGATTGTTGGATTTGATCAGCGTGTAAAATTATAAAACAGTGTGTGTTTATATGTTATATGATATTGCGTATCACATTCGTGTAGACTTTGTCACTTCATGGGAAGGGTGTCGTAAGCAGGTCAGATTCTGGTTTAGTCCATCATTCCTATTCAGACATTTCGGATTACATCAGATGATACGAGGTGCTTCTGATAATACTAGACGTTCTTTGTGATTTCTGAAATGCTTTTTCTGGATGATGATTTCAATATTGTCAAAACCAATTTCGTGGCCTGATTCTATAGCGTAGCGTGTAGACGACCTATGACTGATGATTTTTCAAACTTTTCTAGTTGAACTGAATTTATTTCTCGGTGGTCGAACAGATGCTCTACGGTGTTCATTTCTTCTGATTTTGATTTCTCTCTGGTGATGTTTGTCCGATGTATATCGCATCACATTCCAAGCATTTTATTTTATAGACACAATTAGATAGAGAATCTTTAGGGATTTGGTGTTTTATATGGACAAGGTTGTTTCGCAGTGTGCCTGTCTAATGTTTTGAAGAAAACTGTAATGTCGAGCTGATTGAGTACTCTTCTGATATCGTTTGACGTCTCTGCTCTATATGGACTGACGACTGTCGTTGTCGATGTTTTTGGAATACGTTTTCGGCCATACTTAGTGTCAGTGTTGATTTTGTTGATGAAGTTCGTTGGGTAGTTGTTTTGCTTGAAGAGAGTTTCAGTAATGTTTGATATTTCTTCTTCTTTTTCTTTCTCGTCGGTTATCAGAGAGTGTGCTCGTCTAAGAAGACTTGAAACAACTGAAATCTTTGCGCTGATGGGATGTGATAATCTGAAGTCTAAATATTTGTTGTTGGAGTGGGCTTTCTTCCTGAATACAGATGTACTATTACCTTTGTTATTTGGTTTAATGATATTGATTGTTATTTTGACTTTCAATATGTCCTCCTTTTAACTTGACCTAAGTCAAGTCAAGTCTATTTTCTCACCCACCTCTTAACTCTTTGTTATATATATATGCTGAGTGGATTTTGTAAATTCTTCTGGTTTAATAATACTGCTTTGATAAAGCTATTAGCAGCAGCATCATTAGAAAATAGCGAAACGTCAGTGAGAGCAACGATAATAACGTTTTGTTTTTTCATTCATTCATTGGGAAATAAAAGAAAACAACCCTTATTATAATGAATATCTTACACCACCCAATACCCAAATTTTTTCAAACTGTTAAAAGTGAACTTAGTTTGGACATACATTACTTGTCATTCAGTATCTTTATACGAATTTTGTACATGAAAAAAAATTTACTTTGTCAAGTGTGTGGTAACTGTAAGCTGTTTTCATGTTGAAGTAGAACTGTCTTTACTGCATTATAACTTACTTTCCTTAGTTTATGTGTTAGGTGAAATTACACTATGGAACAGTATCATCCGGTCCCGTGTTCGTCACTGGTTCAATAGTGTTGCACACTTGCCAACTTTACACGTTGGTTGGTCCGCGCTGCTCTCCTAGGCCGGTAGTAATACGGATGAAGAAGGAAGGTTTAGCGTACGACGACGACTATCGACGCAACTCTGTAAAAGCAACACCGCAGCTATACTGAAATGTCAAAAATTCACAACCTGAATTCTTACGTTGTACTCACAGCACAAAGGAGTTAGAAGAAGAATAGAGTAGTAAGGACTGGTCGTGTTGTTAATGGAGACTGATTCTCAGATGTTTATTAACACTCCTTTCCGTTAGTAAAACAGTCATTTAAAATAAGTGTGGTACAGGATGGAGTTTCGTGGAGTCAGTTCTAGTGAGAAGTCGTGACCAGTAAGGTCCATCCAAACGTCACGTATGAGGATGGATGTCCTACTGATGACATTGGTTGGTGCCAGTCGCTCTAAATCACGGATTGGTAGAAGTTAGATCTCATGGACTGGCTGGCCATTGAATCGGGTGCCAGTGAGTGGTGGCTGATTGGTATACGAGCCAGCCAGCTTGCTGGTCTTGTAACCGGAAGGTCCTGGGTTCGAACCCTGTGTGCAGTGGTGGGCGCGTACTGTCGATGATTCCCAAACTAGGCTGATGAGATGAAACAGCTGGCTGACTGTTCAGTACTCCCCATAATGCTGGTTTTCAATGCTTCTCTAACTGGTTGATATCAATCCGTGATCAACTCGTAAAAGAGCAAAACATAACTAACCCCGTACAAACCAAACTATAGAAACGTCGTATGTCTGTATGTGTTGATTTGCCTTTAACTATCAACAAACATAATGCTTCAAGAAGAATTCGTTAGAAATATCCTCTCATTCGTATTATATCACATGACTTACGATGAATAGCATTGACGGCAGTTGTTTCACAGAGAATTTTGCTGGTTAAAATTGTTCACTAAATCGTTGAGGGGGCGGTGTTTTTTTGAAACAAACTTTTGTAATCAGTTCTATAGTGTCGCATTACTTTATTTGACATACTACATAACACAATGAGTGATACAATATAGTATGATTATTATTTATATTGCTAATATAAAGTTTTAGTGCACAATTTATTGCTAATTATCATCCTATCACGGTGTTCACATAACTTGCAGATTTCGTTTCTGTTATTATTATTATTATTATCGCGTTTCATATTTTGTTCTCTGATTTAATAGGTAATAATAATAATAGTAATAATAATATTTTCCACACATTTTTGGTATATTGGTGTTTTTTTGATAGTTGGGTGGTTTGAAATAATTAATTATTTGATCACATGGAGGATTTCATCATGAGTTGACATCAGTTAGAGAACCACTGGAAAGCCAACGAAATCTCACCGGGGTACGGATACAGAGGGCTAGTTTCGCATACGCCCGCCAGTTTACGCCGTCTGTGGCTCAGTAGACGTGATATCCGGCTGAGTGGCTATCGACCAAAGGGCGGGTGTACTGCCCAGCAGTTTGCTCCATCCTCGTTTATGGCCGTGAGTGAGACCTGGCCATTGAGAGTGGAAGACATCAATAGGCTGACTAGGTGTCGTCGATCATAGGTGCCTGAGTTCTATCTCCCATGTGAAGTGGTATAATAAGGTGAGCAATATTGAGGTGAGGCATCGGTTGAGTGCTAGGTAGGGGTGGGGGGAGGGGAAATCAATCGACGAGGCTATGAAATTACATCGACTGAGATGGTTAGGACATGTGTTATGAATGAATGCCTAGTGATCGCCTTCCTCGACAATGGGCAATGTTTGCTGACATAGGATTGGTCAGGCTGGAAAAGAGCTAGCTAGCGGTGGTCAAACCAAAACATGGCTTCATCAATCAATGAAATCCACAACAGTTAGTTTAAGCCAGCCAGCCATCTACGTAGGAAGGTGTAGACTGGCTTCCTGACTGGTTGGGGTCCTCGGGATGACGGTAAAAACCAATGAAGGCTGGAAACAATTGGTGATGATATGGCTCAAAATCGTTCTCAATGGCTGGCTGGCTGGTGCAGATGCATCCACTCCTTGTGATTTATAATTTCCAATGAAACTATATTGTGTTCTTTGTTATTACTATTCCTTTGTCTCACCGCACCTCTGTGTACTGTCTCTCTATTATGCATTTTATTCTGCTTTCTTCTCTTCCTTTGTGTGCTACATGGAGGGAGTGTGGCGACTGGAGCTGGTGCACATCGATGCAAAGTTCTGTGTCAAAAACAGACAGGGTGTATGTACTAGACACCAATTTCGTCTTAATTCAGAGCTCTTCATCGCCGCGTACTGTGCAATCAAGTTATGTTTAAACAATAATGTCCTGACATTGTTTCTATAACTTTGGCTTCATATATATATATATATATATATATATATATATATATATATATATACATATATACTGAGTGATAACTTCGACTACTGGCGAATTGTCTGCCTCGTGTTTAATGGTTATTAAATTACCGTCTTGGCCTTCACCTCTCCTCCGTCTTTGATTTTCCTTTTGTTAAACTAAATCGACTTAGATAGGGAGGGGGGGGGTTCTTAGGTATGGATTGTTTATTTCACCTGAAATTTATTTACACGCGCACTTGTGAGCGCTAACAACACAGCACATTTCAGTTTTTCCTTATTATTATTTTTTTGGTAAATAAACTTTCGTTTTTTGTTTGTGTGTGTGTGCGTGTCTCCTCGTTTGGAGACGTGGTGAAGTACTGACCTCTAAGCACACATCACTGTCAACCATTACGTGTCGAGTTCGAATCCTGCCAGGACCTAATTTTAGCCTGAGTCATTCATTGAGTGGTAGTAGTAGTAATAGTCGACAACCCTCACACGCACACGTTAAGTATGTTTTCTCAGCCAACCAGCCTTGAGTAACTGCAAGCCTTACAAATTCTATTTTTTTTCATCCTTCATATTTTGGCGAAATACAAGAATAGAGTCCCATGATTGTAAATGTTCCAATGACCCTGAACGCATGCTAGTCATTGGTTGAGAAAGCTTACCATTATTCTAGCGCTAAAATGAACCCTGTTCATGAGCTCAGATGCAAATTCCATCCAGATGACGTTTTCCAGTACTGCCTAGATAATGGATTGACAGGACGTACTCGGATATGCGGTTGTGGTGTTTCCATGAACCTCCAGTCATATACCCAGGTCACTGATGGATATGTATTCAGATGTATACAGTGTAGGAAGCGAATAAGTGTGCGTACTGGTACTCTGAATTAATTGTCTTCTAGGAACTTTCTTTGAAAAGTCGAAACTGTCTTTGACGAATATCTTGTTTCTGTCCAATTACTGGATTTTAAAAGTCTGGGGTGTGATCTACTGCGGCTCAAACGGCTAATACGTTGACGTCACCTGTGCAGTGGTTTCAATTTTGTCGAGATTTAGCCTCGTGGAAGATGAATAGTATTACTCAGGTGTTGGGAGGAGTCGGTGTAGTCGTCCATATCGATGAAACCGTTCTTATCAAGAAGAAGTACAATCGGGGGCGTTCCAGAGCGAATAACGTTTGGGTTTTAGGAATTTATGACACTCAGATTCACAAAGGGTTTATCGAGCTGATTCCAGATAGGAGTGCTGATACACTCCTCCCTATTATTCAACGTCTCGTCTTACTAGGCACCACCAGTCACACAGATGAATGGGCAGGATACAACCGATTATCGCAACTGGGTTATATACAACACCATCGAGTCAACCATTCCGATGACTTCGTCGACCCCAGGACCGGTACTCATACCAATTCAATCGAAGGCTTCTGGGGAAGACTGAAAAATAGAATCAGAGCGATCAACGGATCTCAAAACGAAGTTGTTTTCAGTCACCTAGATGCATATATGTATAGAAATTGGTTCAATTTAAAAACTGAGACCCCTCTACAAAATTGGGAGATTTTTTTATCTCATATTAGAGAAAAATATCCTGTTTAATGTTTTTTTTATGCTTTTTTATGTAAATATACGTAAAATTTTATGCAAAAATCGTCACTTTTCCTGATTGGTCGGCTCAAGGTCACTCGTGCGTTCGCATCCCTTGGGACGACGCTATTGTAGAACGTTGCCCATATTTTGATCCGCTCTCCTACTAACTACTGGCTTTGCTGACGATTTTTAATTGGTTGATTATTTAATGAAAAAGAACAACAAGAAGTTCAGCCCAAAAGCGGCGGAGCCCAAGAGGAGAGCCCATAGCAATTCTGTCTTTCTGTCTATAGATAGATGAATGACGTCGTTGAATGAATGTAAAAATGTTACGTTGAGTGTGCACCTTAATAACCAACCTCTTTCAGGTATGAGGTTGGTATTCCCATCGATGCTCAGATTTTTGTCATCCCCATATACTACTTGCAACCATTTGGCAATCGGATGGCAATACGGTGATCCCTCCATGTTTTGAAATTGGTCGAAGTGGCAGACCTGCTTTATGGTGCACCTTTGGTAGACCGTAGATTCTGAGACGTTCAAATAGTTCCTTAGTTATGAGGCAGTCGTTCTTCATTCACCTAAGAACATCTATCAGTTGCTGTTCCATCTGTTCTGTCCTGATTCTTCTCATTGTCTGGTTTCGAAAATTTATTATCATTAGAGCTGTCAACTTATTGATATACACATCTCTGTCCGTAAGGACGACTCCCGAACCTTTGTCTGGCGACTGGCCCTATTCAGGTAGGTAGTTACCTGGGGTTCCAGTGGGAAGTCGTGACCAGTAGGGTGCAGCCGGTCGGGTGTGAGGACAAATACTCGCCGAAGACATTGGCGAACGGTTGTGCTATATCGTGTATTGGCAGAAGTTAGAATACATGGACTGGCCATTGGATTGGGTCGAGTCCCAGTGGCTTAATGGTCTACGAGCTCGCTAGTCTTTTAACCAGAAGGTCCTGGGTTCGAACATTAGCGGTGGGTGAGTACTGTTGAAGAGTCCCAAACTAGGACGAAACAGCTATCCAGTACTCCCAGGTTTTCCAGTGGTTCTCTAACCAATGTCAGCTCATGATGAAATCCTGTAACCAATCAACCAAATCCCTACAAACCAATACTTGGATTAGATCTTTGTCGTTTGTGAAGTCTTAAAGCTGCTGTTTGTGTTGTTCCTTTTTGTCAGGAGGTGTCGGACTTTATTAGTTTTTTTTGAGTTGAGGTTATTTGATTGCAGCTGTCAGAAATTGTAGACTAGACTTGAGATATATGTATCTAAGAAATCTGCATCAGAGACAGGAGTAGTAATGTAATGTCGCTTGTTTGTTTGACTAATAAGATTTTCAAATTGGACTTTGGTGGTCAATGGGTGAGTTGAATAGTTAGGTAGTGTCCTGGTATCTATCCGAATTTGTCGGCTTTCTGAAAATGTTTTTTTAAAATTTGCCATGTAATTTTCTTTTTACTTACTAAACAGTCCAGGAACGCCGCCAACTCATTCTCATCGGATTCAACCCCTTTGGAAAACTTGACAGTTTCTGATATATTGTTTATTATAAGTGAAAACTACGTTTTGATTAGGACGAAGCTTATCATCCACGTAGGTATCTTAACCACACTTTTGGAGAACTAGAGCATCTCAAAATTTGCATTTGTTTTTTTTAATGAGTGCATAAACAGATTGGCGACTAGCAGAGATACAGGTGATCTATTTTATCCTTAAGCTTCATCAGTGATGAGAAGCGTAAGGTGTAACTCCATTATGGATAAGATTTTATTTTGATAAAGTGTCACACAATGTAGTGTTATACAGTAATATTAACTGATGACCACGTTTCAAGCACAATTTATTATTGCCGCTCATAATCATCATGTCAAGTCACTCATTCACTCACACAACTTTTTCCTTCATTTATATACATGAGTGGAATTCACGATTAGATATTGGAATAAAAATCAGTAATATAGGATAATGTACATTCAGAAATAATAATAATATGAGTGTTATTGATCAAATACAATTAGATGGGAAGTAAGACGAGTGTTTCTATAGTCATAATAAGTTACTTGTTAGAATGTTGTGGTTTGCTTGAATCAGTCCTGTGAAGCCTTTAAAACAAAACAATTTAGTTTATCTAATACCCTGCTGCTGCAATGATTGTCAGGTCAAATACATAGATCAAAGTAGTAGAACAGGGGCAGTCAGACTAGCAGAGCATAAAAACCTAGCACCAAAATCTAGATTGGTTGATCCGAATAAGATTAGAAATCTAGAGAATAGTTCAGCAGCTATCGCAAGCACTACATGCAATTACACACACACCCAAACATACAATAGGCTGGATGGCATAAGATGACAGTTTTAAAATCTATTGTCACAGGGTATAGGGAGAGATTGATAACAGAGGCTTTGTTTATCGAATCAATTGCAAATGCACACATGGAATGGGAATGGTTCATCACCTGTCCACTCAGATATCTGGAAAATTCTACTACTTGAATGACGAGGACAAAAAGGAGAGAACAAAGAAAACTATAAAACCTAAGTGTCAAAGTCGTGTGATTACAATTGGTGATATATGATTATGAACAGTAATATATTTTGTTCGAAACTTCGTCATCCAGTAAATAATACTGTTTCACTGTGTGATATATCTAATAAACAAACTAATATGGAATTACTTACTACCACCACAGTGGCCAAGTTTTACACATATATTAATATTTCGCCTCTACCTGTAATCACACACACACACACATGTGTGTGTGTGGGTGCGTGCGTGTGTATGTGTGAAAAGTGTGCTAAATTCACCTGAGCTGATTTACGCATTACTATTTTTATTATTATTATTATACTGTGTGAGATTAGAAAGAAGAAAAAGCGTGTTGAGTAGTAGTAGTTGATTTTGTCAACGATTATAACTATTATTATTATTATTATTACTAATTTATCGATCTATTCCAGGTCATTAGTTTTTGTGTTTTTGGTTTTGTTTTTCTTTTTGTGAAATTCTCTTCGGTGAGCACGCATACATGCAAAAAGAGTTTATAAGAGTTCTTCTTCTTCTGTTTATGTCTTAATATCTGTTGCGCTCTTTTGCCTGTCTTCTCTTCTTTTTTTTGTATTCAACAAAAAAACGATTTTAAGTGAGCACATTTTGTTGTTGTTGTTATTGATCACTGGGGTAGTTCTCTTCTCTCTCTTAAAATCTGTACACTGTGCATGCATGCATGTTCTCGTAGTTTTATAGGGAAACACACCAATCGATTAGATATACAGATATATCCACGGTATGTATGTTGTATGCTTGTATGCGTAGATCTTGAAGATTATTCATTGACCATTATTATTGATTTTGTCTTTCAGGGGTGTGTGAAAGCGGTTGTCGTTTAATGAGAAGTGTATTGAATATAGATTACAATTGTTATTGATCACTTTATCGAACCATTCTTTCATTATTAATGTTATATGCATAAGATTATTTTCATTGATTAATAACAGAAGTAGGAGGCCTTTTGGATATGCCAGAGAAGATTTCTAGCTTATAGGTGGATGTATGATCTTGATGTGGTGTTGTGTTCTCTGACCTAACTGGATAGTTAGTTAATTTGCAAAGCTTTCGTTATTGCCCTACTACTAGGCAGGCAGGCAGGCGACATCTTCCTTCACAGCGCATACACTTCAATTTCAGTCGTTGAAGTGAACTTTTAGATTTCTCCTGGTCGATGACCACCTTACGACGTGATTGGTTTGTTTTTGTGTGTCATTCTCGACACCCTGTAGACGGCTACTTGTATTGGAACTGGTATTGTTTCTGTGACTTGAACTTTAACCCTTTGTGTATGTGTGTGTGAGGTTTCCTTCTTATCGGTTGATAAATTTTGTCTATCTCGATGTGTCTATTGATTGATGATTCACTGGAATACCAGGCAGGCTTCTAAAATTTCTCTGGCTAGCATTCTTGGTGTTGTTTCCTCTGTCTAATATTTGAACGTTGGTTGTTCCAGTTGAATTGATGTCCGTGGTTGTCTGTATGCAGTGAGGCAATATGAGCGATGGAGTGGATATCATGTCTTTTGACGGGTAGCTTATGATCGTGGATAGGAAGACGAAGAGGGGGGGATATCCACTTTGGCCAATGTAGGGTTTGTCGCAGATGTTACAATTTATTTTGTAGATGATGTTGGTTTTATCTTCTTTCGTTGTTGAGTCTTTTGGTTGACATAGAACCAGCTGAGTGAAGTGATTTTGTTGGTTTGTGTGCGACGTCAATTCCTCATCAAGGTTTGAAGAGTGTTGCAGTGATTTCTGATATATCCTTTATATATATATGGCAGGGTGACTTTCTTTGTGCTTTCCTTGGGGGCTTTTGGTTTGATAGGTTGGTTTGGGGGGCTATATACCTTTTGATGAAATTCCGTGGATATCCATCCATTATTTTGAAAGACGTCCATGAGATATCTTTCTTCAATTTTCCTTAAGGTGGGTGTGCTGCAATGAGTCCTTTGTTCACCCCATGGCCTAATATAAGGTCATCACTGACGTAATCATGTCTTATTATAGCCTTCCTATTCCTTCTCACCGATCCACAGTTTACTTCACTTAATTATTAGCATTTCTTACTTGTCAACCTTTGTGATTTATTATAATCAAGGTTCTTCTTGTATTTCCCAAAGAATGAATGAAAAACAAAAAGATATTGTTGCTCTTACTGACGTTTCGCTATTCAATGCTGCTGCTACAAATAGCTTTATCAAAGCAGTATTATTATTAAACCAGAAGAATTTACATAATCCACTCAGCATACATATCTATAACAAAGAGTTAAGAGGTGAGTGAGAAAATAGACTTGACTACCTAGATCAAGTTAAAAGGAGAACATATTGAAGGTGAAAATAACAATGAAGATGAATGACTAAACCAAATTACAGAGGTAACATAGTACATCTGTTATGGTAACAAAACAAAGTTTACTAACTTGATCATCGTTCATCAGTCTGTGGTCATTTTTCGTTGTCAAATTGACCGATTGGTAAAGATAACAAAACCAAGTGTAGATTGTTGGATTTGATAAGTGTGTAAAATTATAGAAGCAGAGTGTGTGTTTACATGATGAACATTCGTGTTGATTTTGTCACATCATAGGGGAGGGCGGGGCTGTTGTAACCAGGTGAGATTCTGTTATAGTCCATCATTCCTATCTAGTTCAGACAATTTGGATTCCACTTGATATGAAGTGATTCTGATATTAAACGTTTTTTGTGATTTCTGAAGTTTTTCTGGATTATTTCAATATTGTCAAAATCAATGTCGTGGCCTGATTCTATAGCATGTAGACCTATAGCTGATGATTTTTCAAGTTCAACCGGATTTCTCGGTGGTCGGACAGATGCGGCTCTATGGTGTTCATTTCTTCTGATTTTGATTTCTCTCTGGTGATGTTTGTCCGATGTATATCGCATCACATTCCAAGCATTTTATTTTATTTTATAGACTCAATTAGATAGAGAATCTTTAGGGATTTGGTGTTTTATATGGACAAGGTTGTTTTGCAGTGTGCCTGTCTAATGTTTTGAAGAAAACTGTAATGTCGAGCTGATTGAGTACTCTTCTGATATCGTTTGATGTCTTTGCTCTATATGGAGTGACGACTGTTGAGGTCCATGTTTTCAGAATGTGTTTTCAGCCATACTTAGTGTCAGTGTTGACTTTGTTGATGAAGTTCGTTGGGTAGTTGTTTTGCTTGAGGAGAGTTTCAGTAATGTTTGATATTTCTTCTTCCACTTTTTCTTTCTCACCCGTTAACATCAGAGGGTGTGCTCGTCTAAGATTTACACTAAGATTATTGTGATTCGAGTATTCAATAACATTTCAGAATTTAACGTCTTTATTTTTGTCATTACACTTATCTTTCACGAGTTGATCACAGATTTATATATCAGTGAGTGAGAGAACCATTGGAAACCAGCCCTGGAGTACTGGACAGCTGCTGTTTCATCAGCCTAGTTTGAGACCCATCAGTCTAGGATGAAGTGGTTTAATAAGGTGAGCAATATTGAGGTTAGGCATCGAGTGCTAGGTAAGGACAGGAAATCAGTCAACGAGACTGTGAAATTACATCGACTGAGATGGTTAGGACATGTGTTACGTATGCGTGGCCTAGTCATCACCTTGCTTGACAATAGGCAATGTTAGCTGACATAAGGTCAGACTGGAAAAGAGCTAGCGGCGGTCAAACGAAAACATGGCTTCACCAGTCAATGAAGAAATCTAAAACAGTTAGTCTAAGCCACGTAGGAAGGTGTAGACTTCCTGGTTGAGGTCCTCGGGACGGTACAAACCAATGGTTGGAAACATTTGGTGATCATATGGCTCAAAATCGTTCTCAGTGGCGCAGATGCATCCATTCCTTGTGATTCATGATTTCCAATGAAACTGTTTTGTTCTTCGTTATTACTATTACTTTGTCTCACCACACCTCTGTTTACTGTCTCTCTCTCTATTATGCATTTCACGTTTACTTTCTTCTCTTCCTTTGTGTGCTACATGGAGTGGAGGGAGTGTGGTGACTTGGACTGGTGCACATCGGTGCAAAGTGATTCTATGTCGAAAACCGACCGACCGACCGCTTCACTATTACCACTGTTTTTTTATAATGAAAATTTTTTTTTAGATCGGTGTATTGATTATAATTGTGTGTGTAAGCCTTTCTCACAGTCATATTATCTTCACTGTTTTCTTTGTTTGTTTTTTTTGGTTAAAATATGCTTGTGTACCACTTAAGTTTTGACATACGATGAAAGTAGCCGTGATGACGTCGATGCAAAGGCAGCATTAGCTGAACTTGAAAAAATGCCACATATTGGTGTCTCAAAAGTTGGACAAACTGGTGCTGGTGCTGGTGGCATATTAGACAAAATCGATGGAATCCGTACAGTCGGTGAATTAGGCGATGAAGCTGCTTTAAATGATTCGCAACACACTGAAGGTGAGTCATTTTTTTTCATTGTGTACACTGAAGTGGATTTACTCACTACTCACTCACTCCCTGCCTGTCTGTCTCAATTAGTTTTGTTTTAAATAGTAATCGATGTTACCGAAAAACCCTTATTTTTTTTACCAAAGAAGGTTTATAGTTAGTTAGTGTGATGACGAATTGTTGCTGCTTTGAACGCATAAAGGTGATTTGAACTTCTTAACTGCCAGCTAGGGCTAGGTTCCACAAAGTTTAGGTTACGCCCTCCCACAAACACGCTTTTATAGATAGATAGGCCTTTGAAAGATGTGTTAGTTAACGTCAATTTTATGTCCTGTCTCCTCTACAATATGTTTCGCAATAGACGAGCTAGGTCTTCGTCTGTTCGCACTATTAATCGGTTCGGAAGATTCTATTTGTTTCTGGAGCCAGTCCTTACTTGCAGAGATCGATGAGTCCTCCCTATGCATGTTGTGTGTGTGTGTCCACACGTACATTCAAATTGGTGAATACAGTGAGAGGATGTGACATCATTTTTCGCATGTTCAAAGGGCTTAGATGGATGGATATATTGGCTTCACATTCTCAATTATTATGATATTAGCTGCATAAAAAGTCTTTTCAACAACAACGGCGTTTAATCTTTGTCTAGTTATCAAGCTGCTATGATGCCCCGCCAATATAGGGTAGCTTGATGTACACGTCTTTCTTAGGGGCGAGTTGTAGATTGAGTGGGTCTTGGTGTTCCACTGACTACTTTATATCTCCTGATGAACTTGTCTGGATAATTGTTATCACCAATCAGAGTTTGTGTGTCAACTTTCTTTCTTCCTCATCATCAAGTGTGTCTTTCTTCAGTGCATATTCGTTGGATTCTACTAAAGAGGCACTTTACTAAGGCTCTTTTGTACCGAACAGAGCGGAAACTGTGGTAATTAAGATACTGTCCTGTCCAGGTAGGCTTTCTATAAATAAAAGAACAATATTTAATGGATCTGGCCGAGATTGTAAAGAGTGTGAGTGCGTGTGTGTGTGCCACCAACACTGACTGTTTCAAGCCTTTGGTTCTTAGTGTCTGTCAAGGGCGCCCACCTACCTCCGTGAAAAAAAACTATTAGTCGAGGACTTCATGGATTCATGCATTGTGCTGATTTGAAACCCCGTCCCCCTCCGACTAACTCCTTTCTTGTCCTCTGAAGTGTCTGTGACTATTGGATTGATTTTGCTGGAGAAGTCTGTAAACTGAAGACAGGAGTGTAAGACAAGACGGCTGGCTGCCTATTAGTGTCGATTGTGTTTTGGACTCGATCAAATATATGTGGAAACAAAAATGGAGGTGTGGATTGGATGTATGAATTATTTCCTGATACTTGACCCGACCTATAGCTGCTACCTTGACGTGGTGGTAGTCGGGCTTGCACATCGCGATGACCCAACAAGCTACACTGGCTGGAATCAATGTTCCTGCAGGTTCTACCATGCCAGGAAGGTTGTTAGGATAGCGATTAGACTGAAAGAAGTTACCGGCATAGTGTAAGAATCTTTCTTACACTATGCTGGGGGTCTGTGGGCGAAGTCGTACTGCTGGGGAACAGGGGTGTAACAGCAGTGAGGTGTTTCCCTCAAATGATCAGCATGCCAGCCAGCTATGCTGTCTCTCCACTCTGGAGACGAGGAGGGAGTTAGAAAAGGTCTACCCCAAAATTGTACATCCCTACTTACTGCACCTACGGTGGTCCATAACCAGTGGTAGGTTTATTAATACAGCACCAAATCAAGAAACCAGTTCATACAGGCCGTGTGTGTGTGACCGCCGGCCTGGCTCAAGTAGTTGTGTCCCCTACTGGGCTCTGCGGTCACGCGCAACACTAACCCTCTCTCTCTCTCTGATTCAGGTACTCGAAGAATCAAGCAACTTCCACAGTGGTGGTGTGGGCAGCCGGGAAGTAACAACCGCCCACACACACACACTTCCACTTCCAAAAGCACACGAAGCCTTCCTGATACTTGTAAGGTGGAGTTTGCAAAAATTCACCATGTTGACCAGGTAAGGTTAAGCGAATAACTACCCCAAAGTCTTGTATGCGCTTGCCTTGAGAATATCATATTATACAACATTCTTGGTTAGAGATTCCAAAGTTCAGGGTTTTGACGCTTGTTGTCGGATATATGGTGTGTCCTCACATTGAATTCTACAATTCTGCAAGTTGGCGACATGATTTTCCAGCTCTGGTGGCTCTTAATCGTCAGAGGTAAAAGTATTAAAAGCCAGACACTCCCAGGATTGAAGGTGATCACAGACCCTAGGGAATAGATGCTTAAGGCCAGTGTTATTCACGTCCTGTGAATATATCCTACTGCTTCAGTTTAAGTCGGGATGTGTACAACTCTCGGGGTCTACCTTTTCTAAGTCTACTCGAAAACTGGAGAGGTTAAATAGAGGAGCTGGCTTGTGATTGATGTGTTCACGTCGAAGTCATGTCAAAAATTGGGTTCATTAAGACACACACACACACACACACAACTGTTTCAATCCCTTTCATCAATTTAGTAGTAGTCGGTGCAGACCAGTTTCACTGCATCATTTTACATTTGGAAAAATGATTGAGTCAGAAAAGAATATCCTTTTCGATAAATTCCTCCTCCTCTTCTCCCTCTACAATTATATCTATATATGCATGTTTGTAAACATAGAATATTCTAGATTAGTAGTCAATAACAATATTAGTGAGCTTTTTTAATAATATCGATTTGTAAAGTAAGATCACAATGGAATCACCACAGTTCATTAAAGATGCTTGAATAATAATAATAATAATAATAAAGATATAGTAGCAAATAGAATATCAACTAAAATTAGGAAAATTCCACAAAAATTCAGGATCGATCATTGAAACCTAGATGGCCAAGCGGGTGAAGATAATGTCTGAACCAACCAACTTCTTTTGGATGCACAAATTAGGCTTGTTAATCTGGATCCCAACAGCCAGCCAACCAGCCTCAGCAATGTATTTACTATTCGGACTGTTAAGGCGAAATTGAGATTTGTTAGTTGGTATGCGGTAAATGACCGTGAAAGCCGCCACCTTGTTAACATCAATCAGTCTTGTGTTTTGTATCCAAAAGAAGATAAGTGAGATAGAATATAATAGCGCTGTGGATAGATTTTGTTTGTCCTTTACTTAACCAATCAACCAACCACTGTGCAGGGTGGGTGATGTTCGGAAATTCGACGACAAACACTTCTGATTGTATAGCCTATGCGAGTAACTGGCTCCGCAGGAGCAGTTAAATTAGTAGATACACATGGAAGATGCGTGGTTTGAATGATCCTGAATTTTTGTGGAATTTTCCTAATTCCAGTTGATATTCTATTCGCTATTATGTCTTAATTATTATTATAATTTAAGCATCTTTAATGAACTGTGGTGATTCCATTGTGATCTTACTTTACAAATCGATATTACTATTTGAAAAGCACACAAATATTGTTATTGACTACTAATCTAGAATATTCTATGTATATAAACATGCATATATAGATATAATGGTAGAGCGAGAAGAGGAGGAGGAATTTATCGAAAAGGATATTCTTTGCTGGCTCAATTATATTTTGTGTTTCATAAGATATTAGTTGGTGCCAGTTATAATCCAGAAATTTTTAAAAATTGTATATAAATCTTAAATTTACTCTTTACGATGTGTGTGTATCGTCTCTCTTAATCTTAATCTCTTTTTGTTTTGTATGTTGTTGTTTATTCAGTGAATACATTAACAGAAGAGGAGAAATCTCGGATTATGTCATCTGAGTCGTTTTTACGCTTCTTTCAGCGTTCTTCACGTATTGTCGAACGAGTGTTATCACGTAATGAAGACCTTTTTGAAGAGTATACCGGTGAGGATCACGAGGCGAAAGAGTAAGTCGTTTCTGTGTTGTTGTTTGCGCATGCATTTTGTGCTTATTTATGTCACAGATAATTCTTATTTTATATAATACAGCATTCATATATGTGTAAAACTTGGCCACTGTGGTGGTAGTAAGTAATTCCATATTAGTTTGTTTATTAGATATATCACACAATGAAACAGTATTATTTACTGGATGACAAAGTTTCGAACAAAATTTATTGCTGTTCATAATCATATCAATTATAATCACACGACTTTGAAACTTGAGTTTTATATCAGTCTTCTTTGTTCTCTCCTATTTGTCGTCGTCATAGGTAGTAGAATTTTCCAGATATCTGAGTGGACAGGTGTTGAATCATTCCTATTACATGTATTTGCAGTTGATTCGATAAACAAAGCTTCTGTTATCAATCTCTCCCTATACCCTGTGACATTAGATTTTAAAACTGTCATCCTATCCCATCCAGCCTATTGTATGGTTGGTGTGTGTGTAATTGCATGTAGTGCTTGCGATAGCTGCTGAACTATTCTCTAGATTTCTTATCTTATTCAGGTCAACCAATCTAGATTTTGCTGCTAGGTTTTTATGCTGCTCGGCTAGTCTGACTCACTGACTGACCCTGTTCTACTACTTTGACCTATGTATTTGACCTGACAATCATCGCAGGCAGGGTATTAGATAAACTAAATTGTTTTGTCAGTTAAAGGCTCCACAGGATTGATCTTTTAACCGACAAAGCTTGTTTCTAATTGAGTTTGTGGTTGGTTTGAATTCCAGCAGCCACTTTTATTCTTGTCTGCCTTGTTAAGAATTCTCCGCTGTAAGGTGGTTTCCGAGATTCCTTCCTTGTATGGAATTACTACTGATGATTTAGATTCCTTATTGTTGGTGTCGTCATTAATATTATTATTATCACTATCACTACTATCATTATTTATTTTATTTTTACATTTCTTTACATATTTCCTGACTAATTTATCCGGGTAATTATTAACTTTCAAAGTCTTTTATATGTATCACTTCCTGTCTTAGATTTTCCTTGGTACTACTTAGCTTTTGTGCTCTGTTGTCACTTAAACATTTCACCAATCCTATTTTCACTGACATAGATTGGATGGGATGATCGGAAGTCCAAATATCTGTTTGAATGTGTGGGTTTCCTGTAAACACTAGTGTTTAACTTCCCATCTTCTTTCCTCTTTACGTTGCAATCTAACATTGGGAGCTCCCCTTCCTGATTTTCCAATTCATAAGTGAATTGAATTGCTTCAACCTTCGAGTTGATGTGTTCGAAAAATCTATCTATATCTTGTGTTTTAAGTACAGTGAATGTGTCATCTACATACCTCCCCCATACTTTTGATGTGGGTGGGGGTAAACGTTTCAATCGCTATGCTTTCCCACTTATTCATGAATATATCTGCTACAACTGGGGATATTGGTGATCCCATGGCAATTCCTTCAGTTTGTTTGTATATTTTCCCTTGAAATTTAAATACTGTGGAAGTCAGGCATAGCTGTGCTCCCAGCATTATTCCATAATGGATAACTCCCAGCATTATGTCCTCAAGTGGCACTTTTGTCCTAAGTTCGAGTTCTTGGTCAGAAATGAGTTCGTTTCTGACTGCCTCTATAGTCATATTTATTGGTATACGTGTATATAAACTGACAATGTCAAAACTAACCATTTTCTCTTCATTATCTAATTTTAAATTATCTAATCCATCTATGTTTTAGTTCATAAGAATTTATTAGTCTTGATGATTTTGAGTGGCTTTTAAGGGGATTTAATATCATGGCTAAATATTTAGATAATTCATATGTAGGTGAATTTTTAAAATCAACTATAGGTCTGTCTAATAGGGTATCCTGACTTATGAACTTTAACAACACCATACTAGGGTTATTAGTAGTTTTGGGCATTAAATTAAAGCACTTAGACTCACCTAGAAACGGTTTCATTTGGCGTATAAGGTCCGCTGTGGACCTCTTAACTTAATTCATAACTGTATCTATTGGTTTATTAATTTCCACATATGGTCCTGTTTGTATGTGAGTATTTACCTTGTTCAAATAGTCTGATTTGTCTAATACTACTGTTGCATTTCCTTTGTGTGATATATCTAATAAACAAACTAATAGGGAATACAGGCATTCAGACTAAAGTTGTATTTGTATAAATTGTATCTTCATGTGTGTACTACTTATGAATAGATATATATGGAGTGGCAACGTCTTCGGACCAACACAATTAAAATTTGTATGTCGATGGTCAAAGTGTTTGGAGAGGACACGCAAGAAGAAGAAGGTGACAACACTGAGAAAGTATTGAATAAGAAATGGAAAAGAATGACATGATGATTATCATTTTCACGAGTTGATCACAGATTGATATCAATGAGTTAGAGAAGCATTGAAAACCAGCATTGTAGGGAGTACTGCCAGACAGTCAGCTGTTTCATTTCATCAGCCTAGTTCGTGAATCATCGGAATTACACACCCACCTCAATGGTGGGTGGGTTCGAACCCAGGACTTTCCGGTAACAAGGCAAGCTAGCTGGCTGGCTGTCTCGTACACCATTCAGCCACTGGGACCTGATTGATTCCTCAGTGGCCAATGCATGAATTCCAACTTCTACCAATTCGTGAGGCATTTACCGCGACTGGCAGCAACCAATGTCATCGGTAGGACATCCATTCTCACACACGTGACATCTGGATGGCTCTTTTACCGGTCATAGCTTCTCAGTAGAAGTGACTGACTCAAACGAAACTCCATCCTGTAGAAGTTAGAATTCGTGAGCCACTGAATTGGATCCCGATGGCTGAATGTGGTATACGAGCCTCCCTGATATCAATCCGTGATCATCTCGAAAGAGAAAAAAAGAGATGAGCTAAAAGTAATGAGCAATTGGATCAAAAATTCCATTATGGGTAAATTTTGTTTTGATAAAGTCTCACAGTGTTATACAGTAATGTTAACTGATGACGTTTCGAGCACAATTTATTACTGCTCATAATCATATCAAGGTATTAAACCTAAAAACTCACTCAGGTAGGACAAGCTCTGTAGGTTAAAGAACCCTGTCGGTTGACCCAATTAGACAAAATAATATCATTTACAAAATACGCTGCAATAACCATGAGTTAGCTCAACTACATAGGTCAAAGTAGTAGGTCAGGGGTAGTCAGATTGTCATAAAATAAGAATTTAGCCAAGGTAAAAATGGTTGACCCCGAAAAGATAAGTAAACTCAGCAATTGCACTGCGTGCATCAACACACAGCTGCACAATAGGATGGTGGGAGAGGGTTAAAATTCTAAAAAGTAATCTAGGTAGGTGGGAATGGAGAGAGGTTGATTACTGAATCCTGCCTGGTTCATTGAGTCTACACCCAACATATGCAATAGAAATGATTCATCACTCATTCCTGAAATATGGAAAATAATACTACCAATCAAATCAAATGAAGATCAAGTGAAAAACAATGGAACTATATAAATGAATTTAGGAAGTCGTGTGATCACCTTGATATGATTATGAGCAGTAATAAATTGTGCTCGAAACTTGGTCATCAGTAAATATTACTGTATAACAACACTGTGAGACTTTATCAAAATAAAATTTACCCATAATGGAATTACACTCTACCACAGTGCACAAGTTTTATTCTTATATCAATGGATCAAAAATTACCTGAAAATGCACACAAGTTAACGAGCTCCCCCATCTACCCTTAGACTGAAGTGCTGAAAAAAACCCCGGGGAGTATGCGGAAATGCAGAAATATTATCACTTGTGTAGTAAAATGCGAAGACACCACCAAATTTTACGCCTACATGATTCTTGCATCTCTTAAATCAAACAAAAACACAAGATAGACTTAGAGAACAAGAAGAATTATTAATTGTATTTCGTTGTATTTTTCGTATTGAATGCGTTAGGCACAAATTATTTTTTCTGAAATATTTGAAATTATTTACAGGGGAGCATACCACTGAAGACTAACATTTTGTCATTTTGTAATGATGGATTGATTACGGTTTTTTCTTAAGGGAATTAGAACGACTACTATTTTTTCCTTAACATATAGAAAATAAGTGATCCCCTTATTTTTTGATTTCACTTCCAGGAATTAATAAAACCCGTAGTCAGTATTACTTGTAATGCAGCGAATAAGAAATAGGGGTCGCGCTATGTCATGAATTGGCAGAAGTTAGAATTCATGGACCATTGGATCGGGTCCCAGTGGCTTAATGATCTACGAGCTAGCTCGCCTTGTAACCATAAGGTCCTGGGTTCGAATCCCTGTGTGTACGTACTGCTGAAGAGTCCCGAACTGGGCTGACGAAACAGCTGGCTGTCCAATACTCCCAGGTTTTCCAATGGCTCTCTAACTAATGTCAGCTCATGATGAAAATCCTGTAACCGATCAAATCCCTACAAACCAACACTTGAATAGAAAAGAATAAGATGATGGTTATTATCATTTCAGTTTTGATCACGGATTGATATGTGTTAGAGAAAGAAGCATTGAAAACCACTGGGGAATACTGGACAGTTGTTTCGTCGTCCAAGTTTGGAACTCATCGGCAGAGTACAGTACGCACCGCACCCACGCCCAGGGTTTCGAACTGAAGACTTTCCAGCCACAAGACAAGCTTGTGAACCACTCAGTCTCTGCGACGTGAAATAAAAAAAATGGCCCATAAATTCTAAATTCTTCCAATTCGTGATTTTAGCGCGACCGCGGCTGCTTTCGCTAACTTACACCGTCTCTGGCGTAGGCGTGACATCCGGGACTCTAAGAATCAATGGCTGGAGACGATAAGTGACATGGCTCAAAATCGTTGTCAGTGGCGCAGATGTATTCAGTCTCTGTAATCTATCATATTCCTTTCTACCATTACTCATTCGTTCTGTTTCAATCTTATACTTGTCAAAACTCTATTGATTGATTCTCTTCACTCATTTTCTTGTCTACGTTTGTGTGCTATTTGGAACGTGGCAACTCGAACTGCTGCACTTCGATGCCAAGTTCTATGTTGAATCCAGCCAGTCAGCGCGACCGCCGTCAGCCAGTGTCATAGACAGGCAGGTATTCGTTCTCATTCCCGACCAGGTGCCTTGCCACTGTTCATGTGACTTCTCACTCAAGCTTCAGGCAACTTCGTTGTGCAGCCCCGGTCACTAATGAACTGGATGGTCCTGGGGTTCGTAACCATGTTGGTGTGTACTGCGCCTATGAGTCCCAGACTGGGATGAAATAGTTGTGTAGTACACCCTGGTTTTTCCAAGGGTTCTCTAACTTATTACTTCTAATCTTAATAGTCTTGTTCACTACGATATTTTTTTTACAAGATAGCATAGTTTTTCCTCATAAAGAGCATCTCAAACAAACTACAAACCTTCATTAACAGTTGTCTTCGCTCAATACTCAAGATCAAATGGCCAGAAACGATCAGCAACAGGGAGGGATCTCTGGCAATAAGCGAACCAACCCAGCAGGAACCGATTGTGCAACAAATAAACAGGAAGAAATGGAGGAGGTGGATTGGATTGTGGCCATACTCTGAGGAAACCATCAAGTGACATCACTAGACAAACCATTGGTCGAGTGGAACCCAACCGAATGGGAAGTGGCGAGTTGGTCGTCAGTGCGAGGGTGACTTGGAGGAGGAGGTTATGTGAAGAGGAGATGGAAGCATGTGGGCAGACTTGGAGCCAGGTCAGGACTCTAGCAGAGAACCGAACGCAACGGAGACGCACGGCTGAAGCCCTATGTTCCTCTGGGAATTAAAGGAAACAATAATAATAATAATAGTTTTACCAGGTCCAGTGGTTATATTTATTTTTATATTTTATATTTTTGATTACAGCTTGATGCCACACCGTATTTTCAGTACAAGTATGGAATTTTCAGCATGCATATCGGTAGCCCATATTTTGCAGGCCGACCATAGATATCGGGTGTGCATCGGCAGGGGATTGAACCCCGGACCATGTGCATGGTCGGCGAGAGTCCTAACCACTGTGCCACCGACGCACATATATATGTTATATATCATATATTATATATTATATATTATATATATGTTTGTTTGTTTTTCTTAGACGTACTCTGTGTAAGAGATAAAAAGCCACTCTTCAAGTCTTTTGAGTATCTTCTTATAAAGCAAAAAAAAGAATGCACTATTACCACCATCTCTACCAGTATTCATATTTCATACTTCCGGTTATCTTGATGAGTTTGAACCAAGCCAGGACGTGAATGTATGTATGTATTCACAATTTTTCTTCACTTGCCTCCTGACAATCTAAAATGACGTGTTTTTTTAATTGGATTTTAGATTTCCCCCTAGATTGATTGATTGAACCGAAGTACTCGGTCTCAGGTTGACATGTCTGTTGGCTTCTTGTGCACATTCTTCAATGATATCTGGGCATTTAATTAGAATCGAATTTGTGGATGGTGTCTAGCAGGGGAATCCAGCCAGGATAACACGCATTTCGTCCTATTTGGGACTCGTCAGTTGGCTGGATGTACCTGCATTCCCCAGTGAGTGGTGATGTTCCCACGGAGGCTCGAACCCAGTGCCCATAGTTTCAAACACCAGCCAAAGCGTTATCCGCTAGACTTACTTACTTTACTTTACTTCGGCTATCTCCTACGGGAGGGTGAGCCGGCTTCATGAACATCTCGAATCATCGCTGCCCAGGCGCGGCGATCTGATGCAAGGTTTTGCGACAGGGTTATCCAATTCTTGTTCCACAGACGGAGTCCGTAGACGGTTTGTAGCCCCAGGCACTCCATATCAGCCTTGACTGTACCAAGCCATGTTTTCAGCTGTCCACCCCTGCGACATCGCGCGTCGCTTACCGGGAACGCCGTAGCATGGTGAGAGTCGTTTGTAAGAGAGTTCATGAAGTTTCATGGGAATTTGGTATGAGTGATGTCCCCAGAATCGCTCGGCCTTTTGTTTGAGAGTGCAGCTCTAGCCTTTACACAACCAAGTGTGACCTACAAGGCAGTAGGAGTGGAGTAGGGAGTCCACTATCCATTGGCAGCCGGTGACCGGAGTTCGGTTCATACGCCTTTTTGAATGGGGCCAGACATCCAGGACATCCAACAAGCCCTTTGTCCATACGTCTGCCGGTGAGATCCAGTGAGCTTCATACGCCAGTCGTTGGAGGTTTGGAATCAGAGTTTAGCCATCTCCCCTAAACTATCATCCGATGGACAGTCAACCCGGTGAAGAGCGCCGGGCATCCGCTTTCGCCCTCTCACTTTGGTGAAAAACACCTCCGCCACGTGAAGGCGGTGAGTAGGACTTTCTCAGGAGAGGCTATGTAAGACGCCCGGTCATATGGGAGCATTTCAAGAGGTGTGCGGAGGGATGGCCAAGCCGCAGCGCAAGGCACCCACCCCCGACCATTCTGAGGCTTTGGAGGCTATCCGCTAGACCACTTGGTTCACGAGATCTGGCGACCCTTTTTGTGCAACGGGTCACATTCATTTGAATTGAATTTTAGATTTAGAGGTGACTCCGTCGGCCAAATGGTCTAGTGGATAACGTCTTGACTGGTGTTTGAAACTATGGTCACTGGGTTGGAGCCTCGGTGCGGGGAACATCATCACTCACTGACTCAATTGGGAATGCAGGGACATCCAGCCGGTGGATCGGTTAAATGCGCGTTATCATGGCTGGATTTCCCTGCTAGTCACCATCCACCAATTAAATTCTTAAATGACGTATGTTATTATACTTGCAAACATTTAACAACAAGATTATGAAAGATCGTGAGATAAAGTGAGCTTTCCTTCTGCTCTCTCTCCCTCCTCTCTCTCTCTATCTAAGAAAGTTAAACTTCAAGCACCATTAACTAACTACCACCAATCAGCGAATGACCTCGAATGCAAGGAGGCATTTTTGTGTACGGAATACATATATTTATGAAAAAAAGTAGTGCATAAAAACTGTATAAAAGTGTTACAGATAGGATACCTTTCTCTCAAATGTGACAAAAATATAGGTCTCAGTTTTAGGTTGGAGTATCAACACAGACTATAATTCCCCATTGTGGGTAAACTTTATTTTGATAAAGTCTCACAGTGTTGTTATACGCTAATATTTACTGAACAATAAATTGTGCTCGAAACGTGGTCATCAGTAAATATTACTACTGTATAACAACACTGTGAGACTTTATCAGAATAAATTTTATCCCAAAAGTGGAATTATACTCTACCACACCACCACAGTGCACAAGTTCTATTCTTATATCATCAACAGAGAAATTTAACCACATTCTATGCAAGGAATTGTTTTGGTTTACTAACCCTAAAAATAACGCTAATCTTTACTGAACCTAACCCTAATGTGAAAAGATCCCTAAACTAACTAACTGTAATCTAACTTGTCCTTGGCTTAAAGCGTAACCAAATCCTGGACAAACCCAAGTAGAAACTCGCTAAAAGTCCCATTTTATAGCATAACACTTCAGGGAGGATATTTTATTGATGATGACAACATCATTATTTGCCAGGTTTCACTAACTAACTTGCTCAGTGAGTGTTTCACGGTCATTGGTGCGGTCTCACTCCATTGGCAGTAGTTAGTGGTGCTTAAAGTTTATCTTGGCCCAGCACATAATGTAGGAAAGACAGACCTTATAAGTTTGGTGTCCACCTACTTTTTAAGACAAATGTAATGGCTTCTTCTGCTCATTGTTAACTTGATTTTGAAGTTTTTGGGGAATATGCTAAGGCTGTGTGTATTTGCTATGTGATTGTGAGAGACAAGTTGTAAGACACGATCATATTTGTATGTTTATGTATGTCATATCATATCGTATCTTCCAGTATCCTGTAGATGCCTTTAATAATGATTAATCCTTCTATATTAGTTTGTTTATTAGATGGATGTATCACACAGTCAGTGAGTGAGTGAAACAGTATAGAGTATTTACTGGATGACAAAGTTGTTTCGAACACAATTCATCATTATTGCTGTTCATAATCATATACATCACCAATTATAATCACACGACTTCGAAACTTGAGTCTGACAGTTTTCTTTGTTCTCTCCTATATGTAGTCGTCATTGGGGTAGTAGAATTTTCCAGATGTTCAGCTGGACAGGTGTTGAATCATTCCTATTGCATCCACATATTTGCAGTTGATTCGATGAACAAAGCTTCTGTTATCAATCTCTCCCTCCCTTTATTCACCCTGTGACATTAGATTTCAAAAACTGTCATCATATACCTTCCAGCCTATTGTATGGTTGTGTGTATTTGCATGTAGTGCTTGCGATAGCTGCTGAACTATTCTCCAGATTTCTTATCTTATTCAGGTCAACCAATCTAGATTTTGCTGCTAGAGTTTTATGCTGCTCGGCTAGTCTGACTCACTGACTGACCCAGTTCTGCTACTTTAACCTATATGTATTTGATCTGACAATCATCGCAGGCAGGGTATTAGATAAACTAAATTGTTTTGTCAGTTAAAGGCTCCACAGGATTGGCGCTTTAACCGACAAAGCTTGTTTCTAATTGAGTTTGTGGTTGGTTTGAATGCCAGCAGCCACTTTTATTCCTGCCTGCCTGCCTTGTTAAGAATTCTCCACTGTAAGGTGGTTTCCTAGGTTCCTTCCTTGTATGGAATTACTACTGATGATTTCGATTCCTTATTGTTGGTGTTGTCATCATCTAATGTAACAGGAAGCTTTGTTTATCGAATCAACTGCAAATACCTGTCCACGCAGATATCTGGAAAATTCTGCTTCTCCAATCACGACAAATAGGAGAGAACAAAGAAAACTATAAAACTCAAGTTTCGAAGTCAAGTGTGATTATAATAATTGGTGATGTGCATGATTATGAACAGCAATAATAATGATGAATTGTGTTCGAAACAACTTTGTCATCCATTAAATACTAATACTGTTTCACTCATTGACTGTGCGATACATCCATCTAATAAAGCAACTAATATGGAATTACTTACTACCACCACCACAGTGCCCAAGTTTTACACCCATATTAACATAATAGGATCTCTAAAAATCGTTTTGCAGCGATTACAATGTAAAAGTAGTTAAAGTAGTATTTGAACCTACCACAAAAGTTTGTATATGACCGATACGCATTATTATTTATTTATTTATTTTAGGCAATAGGTCCCGGAACAGTCTGTAATACTACTTACTGTTTTAAGTGCCGAATGTTTTGAAATTACCTGAATCTGTGATTTAGTGACATATTCATGATTGATTGCCTTCAATAGATTTTGCCAGCTAGGTCGAGAAAACTTAAAAGCACCACAGAGAGCTTATTTTATATTCGCTTAAGACACCTACCTAAGTGCTGATATCGAATATGGACCATTGAAATCCTGTTGCATAAGTAAATTGGTTTGCAAATTCTACGAAGCTGGAAAAAATTCTTGTCTTTATAATTGTGTATCTAGATAGGTATTATCTCATTGACAACGATTTTGAGCCATGTCACTTATTGTCTGTCTCCAGCCATTGATTCTTAGAGTCCCGAGGGTGGGCCCCAACCCGGAAGTCTGCATCTCCCTACCTGACTCAGTTTAACTGTCAAGGATTTCATGGATTGATGAGGCCATGTTTTTGTTTGGCATGTCACCACTTACTCTTTTCCAACCTGCACCTATATCAGCTAGTAATGCCCGTCGGGAGGGGGAGGCGATGGTTAGGCATGCGCAGCACGTGACCTAGCCATGTGAATCTATGTAACTTTATAACCTCTTCGATTGATTTTCCCTCTTTGCCCAACACTCTATGCCTAACGTCAACATTACTTACCTTATTATACCACCTAACGCGAGAAAGAGATCGTAGACATCTATGATCAAAAACAGTCAACCTTTTCATGTCTTCAACTCGTATTGGCCATGTTTCAGAGCCATAGAGAAGGACGGAGCGAACTGCTGAGCAGTACACACGTCCCTTGGTTGATAGTCGTATGTCCGGCCTACGCCAGAGACGGTGTAAGTTAGCGAAAGCAGCCCGAGCTTTTTGGATCCGTGCTGAGATTTCGTCACCAATCAATCCGTTGGTGCTGATACAACTTCCCAAATAGGTGAAGTGGTCAACATGTTGTATCTATCACTTCACTCCCTATCACTACTAAGCTAGGAGTTGACGTAGTCCAGTCATTCCTGTGGCAGCATCTTACATTTTACAGGGGCGAATCGCATGCCAAACATACGAAGATTGCTGCAGCTCAAGGTGTTCAGAAGACTCTGCTGTATTTTTTGTCAGCATCCTCCCCTAACAGGACAATGTCATCTGCATATTCTAAGTCCATAAGGCTATATTCCCTGGTAACAAGTCGATTCCCCTAAGTCGTTAAGTTCAGTTAAGGATACTTCCATTAGCAGCATATCTATGATGAAGTTAAAGTTTTTACCCCGGATAAAGTTAATCCCTAATTTACTGGATATGGTTTCTTTTTTTTCTGCTTTCACTAGATCTGATGAATTGATCACTGTGTCACTAGAGTTTTTCGATGACCGATGGTCTAAAAATCGTAAAGTCACCGATTTGGATTGGTCGACCATATTCCCCGAGCTATGTCTTGCAGCGTATAATTCCAATGAACAAAATGCTCATGAACCAGAAGGTGTATGTCTCGTGTGGAATATCAAGTATCCAAAGCTAAAGACTCCAGAGCATATATTCCATTGTCAATCAGCTGTCACTTCAGCTAGTTTATCACGGTTTCATCCAAATATTGTTGTGGCTGGAACGTATTCTGGACAGATTGTCTTATGGGATAGTCGGTAAGCTACTTTCTATATACGTGTATACATCTCTCTCTCTCTCTTCAATTAAATCGGTGTTCCTTTTTTGTTTTGCTTTTGATTGTGACTTCTCTCCGCCCCCCCCCCCCCCGCCAGCTTCTTTAAGGGCCTGTAACCTTGATTTTGACTGTTCCTTGCACTAGATAATGTTCTGAGCCGACATCTGCTCATCTTTTGGGACTGTAATGCCTATCCGGACTAATAAACTACTAGACAAGGTTTTCAGTCTGTATAGGTTTGTTACACACATACACTTTACGCATTTTCTCACATATCTTATATGCAACAAAGTTAAACGGATTTTCAGAAGAATGGATAGATACTGAACAAAGAATAAATACTCTTTTCGATAACGCCTTCATCATCATCATCAGGCTCTACAGTTATATATCCATCCATTATAGTGAATGAAGGAATGAATTAGTGTTATGAACAACAACATTAATGTTGCTGTTTAAATAACATCGAATCAATAATAATAATAGTACCAATGGATTACAGTTCTATAGCATCAACATAACAATACACACTGAATGTCAGACAGAGAAATTAGGAAAGATAATATTACAAATTCATGAATTTATAGTCTCCACCCACTGAAGGCCAGTCAGGGCAGTAGTAGTGGCTGGCTGGACTTGCTTCTTCTCCACACACAGAGCATTGGTTGTTTGAGGCGAATTGCAATAACCTCTGCAGTTTGGAGGAGCATTCGGTGCTTCGATAATGATTTTGTCAATTTATGTGGCACCCGTTAGATGATGATAGAGAAGGATTCTTCCACACTGGCTGGCTAGCTGGTTTTTTGGCCGACTGGCCGGTTTGCACCAGATGGTCCAATATCAAACCGTTGATGATGGTTTTCACTACACCTTTACTTAGCCATAGTGGGAGATGTCCCCTAGCGAGCGAGCACGAAAATTCAAAATCCTAGAGCAACAACGGCCAATATAACTCGCTCCACCAGCACAAGCGCAGTTGAATTGCTATATAAAATCTGAAGTGGCCAGCTAGTCTAGGTACTTCATCTTTCAGTCGAGGAATCACCATCGGTCGTGTAGAGAATAAGACGTGCAGTTCGCCGCCAGCATTAAAAGTTCTTTCAACTCACTTTCTCAATTTCCTCACCTGGTATATCCATCGCCCTTGAATTGCAGTCGTATATGAAGTGGCTTTTTGTTCACGGATGTATGGTGAGTAGTCCTTTTCCGCCGCTTTCTTTGTCATGTGTTTCTTGATAGCTATTTGTCGGGATAGCTACTTTCGATCTATCAAAGTATCATATTCAATGCCTAATTCATCTTCAATTACTTCTTCTGAGCATATAGCTCTAACTAACTCTGTGGCCGAGTGAGGGTCTTTACTAAATTTCTTTTGTACTGGACAGAGGAACGAAGCTGTGAAAATGTGTGTATATTGTCCTGTCCAAGTACTTTTGTCGATGCGAATTTCTTTTTATGCTACCATCTGGTTTTCTTGTAAAAGGAGGACGGGGATCCAGAAAGGCAATTCATACTGTTTTGGGATTCTTCTTCGCAGGTAGAGACTAAGTAGAAGTGAAATTGAGCAAATAAGTTGGATGACGTAACATAAATGACTAGAAATTGAGCGTTGGTCAAGTCAGTAACAGTGGTAGTGAGGTGTAGAAATTGAATCGGGTGGGGGTAGAGAACAAGAAAGTTGAAAATGTAAAATATTACAGTTGAGAAGACAAAATAATACTAGTGAAGAGACAGAAAAAAAGATTAGTTAGAATTTACTTGTCGGGTAATAAGATAGATTACGTCCATTGCAAGTGTAGTGATTGAACGAACTTCTTCTGTATGCAGAGTTCAGGACTCAGCGAGTGAATCGCCATTGCTTCTGCAGTTTGAAGAAGTCTGATTCGTACACGTTTTAGGAAGACTATTTCTTACTCTGTAGACGACTTTGAAGTTTGTTTGGGGTGTAGCTTGGTTTCTGGATTTTATGAGATGTTCTTAGATACAGCTACGGGGGCATCGATTTTCTCCTTTGTAAAACCATGTTGGTAAGTGTTCTGTGATACGTTTAGAAAGCGATATTAACTAACCAAAGCGGTATTAACTAATCAATTATCTAAACTTGACAAACCTCATGTACACACACACACACACAAATAATTATATGTAAATGTGAATGAATTCACCATCGAAAAGAGTCTTTTCGCTGAACGTCTTCTCTTTTTCATATTCATTTTTTGTTTTGTTTTTCTGTGCAGGGTTATGAAACGTACGCCAGTTCAACGCAGTCCACTAACATCATGGGCGCATACACACCCGGTATTCGCAATCACCTTAGTCGGTACACAAAATGCGCATAATATCATAAGCCTTGGAACAGATGGATCGTTATGTGCATGGAGTTTAGAAATGTTATCACAACCGAGAGAGAAAACTAAAGTATGCGAAATGTCTTCCGGGGGATTATTCGATGTTTATCCCACGTGTATGTCTTTCTTTGCTAACGATGTGAACAATTATGCCGTTGGTGCTGAAAATGGTAATGCTTATTGTGGACAACGGCATAGTAGGTAGGTATGAATTACAATGACTTTATTTTATTATTATTATTACTATTACTATTATTATTTCCTTTAATTCCTAGAGGAACATAGGGCTTCAACCGAGCGTCTCCATTGCGTTCGATTCTCTGCTAAAGTTTTCACCTGACTCCAAGTCTGCCCACACGTTTTCATCTCCTCTTCACATGACCTCCTCCTCCAAGTCACCCTCGCACTGACGACCAACTCGCCGCTTCCCTTTCGGGTTCCACTCGAGGGTTTGTCTAGTGATGTCACTTGATGGTTTCCTCAGTGTATGGACAATCGGTTCCTGGTTGGTTTGCTCCCGTAGGTCCCTATTGCTAATCTTTTCTGGCCATTTGATCTTGAGTATTGAGCGAAGACAACTAGCTGTTGATAAAGGTCTTTAGTTTGTTTGAGATACTCTTTATGACACGCTGGCCAAGTCTCTGATCCGTATAGTGAGTAGCACTGACTGACTTCACATTGGAGTTGGAAATCCGAATCTTATTTTCGATGCTGGATGTTGAGTGCTGTTGACCTCCACACAAACTTGAGAGTAATGAAAGCTTGTCTTGCTTTCCTGACCCTTGCTGCTTTGATATCCTCGCCAGTTCCGTCCTCCTGTAGTTGAAACGATGCTTCCCAGGTAGGTGGGTAGGTGAAGGAGGTTGTTTCTTTCAGGTTCCTCCCATTTACACCGGCTGATTGTTGTCTGTTGATTGTTGGCCAGGAATCTTCATCACCTCTTTTTTTTCTATGTTCAACTGGAGTCCCTCACATCTTTGATGCTTCTTCTACCAACTTGTTGCTTTTCACTTGCAAATCTTCCAGTTTGGGGGAAACCAGACATATATCATCGGCGAAGTCCAGATCCTCCAAGTTTTTCGTGAGGGTCCATTTTATGCCTGTTTCATCGTTGACCGGCCCGCTGTCTGTCGCATTATCCAATCTACTGCAATCAGGAAAATCATTGGCGATAGTAGGCAGCCAGCCTTCCTTGTCTTTACTGTCCCGTCTTTACTTCTTCGAAGGATTCCGTAAGTTTCCCGTTGCGGATTACTTGGCAGCATGCAGCATTGTCGTACAACTAACTGTTGGATGAGATGTATAATTGTCGGCAGCACCCTGTAGTAGTAGCGAAGTAGTTGCCAAATCACCTCTCGATTGACGCTGCGCTGTCGAAAGCCTTTTCAAAGTCGGTGAAGTTGAGATATACAGTGATGACAATAAGTAGACATTTAGTAACTTGAAGTAGTAATACAGTAATAGAAATATGACTTCACACCGGTTACATTTAAGAAAAATGTCAATGAAATATATTGACAGGGTGGCCGAGTGGTTAAGGCGATGGATTGCTAATCCATTAGGTTTCCCCGCGTGGGTTTAAATGCCTTCGCCGTAGGGATTTTGCGTCGGTGGCACATTGGTTAGGACGCTCACTGACCATGCATATGGTCCAGGGTTCGATCCCCGGCCACCGACGCACTCCTTTGCCTCGTTGAGCCAGAAATAAAAGCTGGTAAAGAGGAAAGGTTGGGCATGAGGCTGGCTGGCTAGCAACCCCATCCTGTAAAAATAACCACCACTGCGCTACAGAAACTTCAAGCCTTCAGCTTGAAGCCACCCTATGTTCCACTGGGAACATGAAGGAAAAACAAAATGAAATATATAAAGTACACTTCAAAACACATCGTTTTAATTTATCTCTCTTTTGATCAGCTACTAATATTCCTTTCATTTCATTACTGAAGATAATTATTATGATTTATTTATTATTTTTTTTTTCTTTTCAAATATAGTCGAACTGGAGCTGCTGATGAATCTTCACGTCATGTAACCTATAAAGGTCATAAGGCACCACTGACAGCCATATCTACTCATCCTAGTCCAGGGGCTTTTAGTTTCTCCTCCTTTTTCCTTACCGCATCGTTTGATTGGACTGTACGCTTATGGTCTACTCGGGAAAATAAGCCGATCTACACATTTGACGACTATTCCGATTATGTTTACGATGTGTCTTGGAGTCCTGTACATCCAGCCGTGTTTGCTACTGGAGATGGTACTGGATATATAAGTGTGTGGAATGTGAATCAAGAGCCTGAAGTGAGTCTTGTTGTTGTTGTTATTATTATTGTGCTTTTTTGATTAGTGTTCTTCATATTCTACTTTTTTTTATTGATTACCTCTGTGTTATGTTATTGAGCTTTTATCGTTTGTTTTTTTTAAAAGTCATATCGACCAGAAAATTCAATCAGCCAGTGTTTCTCGGTGATATAGTAGTGTAACAACAGAAGATAAGGGCCAGGCAACAGATTGTCTAAAATAATAGAGAAGATTTGTAGCTCTGAAGAGCTGGTTGGTTTAGTTGCGGAGCTCTCGTCGTCGTCCCTCCCTGCTGGACAACATCCCCCTTCAGCGCAATATTTAGCATAAAGTGAACTGATTTAAATTTTTTCCATGAGTGATAGATAGAATTGCGTCTCCCAGTAACCATCTTTACATATGTGTATTGATCATTTTCTATTGACTTGGATTTTAATATTTCTCGTCACATGGTTTAATTTTTATTAGTTGGTATATTTCGTCTATGTTAATGTGTTTGTTAATTGCATATTCGTTTGAGTACCAGGCTTCTAAGAATTCCCTAACTGCACTTTTGGTGCTGTTTCCTCTGTCTAACATTTCGACATTATCCCAGTTATCAAATTGATGTCCATAATTGTCTATATGCATTGATACTAAAGAATATATATCGTGTCTTTTCACGGCTGATTTGTGTTCTTGGATTCTAATTCGAAGGGGACGCCCACTTCGACCGCCGATGTAATGCCTGTTACAGTGCATACATGCAGTTTATTTTGTAAATGGTATTAATTTTATCTCCTTTTTCTGTTGGTCAATACATATTTTACATTTTCAACTTTCTTGTCTTAAGTTGGTGCCAAAGACCTCTGAAGACTTGAAGAAGCTAGAAAACAACTCAGCGATTGCACTGCACTGCACTGGATAGAAATGGGACATAAAATCGACTTTCATAAGACTAAGGTTCTACAGAAAGGTTTTGGTTTGTATAAAGAAAGAATGACTGACTGACTGACTGCAGAACCCCTGCATATATAGGTGAATCCCAACAGTTTGATGTTAGCTGATGCATGGCAAATCCTGACTAATAAATAAAAATTGGATAAGCATCAACAACAATTAATCATACTTGGTCGAAATTCCCGATTGTCTACGTCTTCTGTTGGAGAGGCCAACAAACGTTTTATGACTGTTCACCCACACACACACACACCACTGTATACTGCATATAAACATATATTTCAACAAAAGTAGACTAATTTTGAAAGTCTGAGGTCAAACACTTTGATCACAGTTCATGCAATAATTTGTTTATTATACAACATGTTGATACCACCTGTTTCATGACTCATATGATGATTGGACAAAGTTTTTAAAAAGAGCAAGAGATGTCGCGCTTTTCTGTATATATAAACCGCTGTTATGTTAATTTCGATTCAGTCGGTCGCTTTTTGACATAGAACTTTGCACATATGTGCGGCAGTTCAAGTCGCCACACTCCCTCCACTCCATGTAGCACACAAAGCAAGAGAAGAAAGTAGAAGAAATGCATAATAGAGAGAGACAGTAAACAGAGGTGTAAGACAAAGGAATGGAAATAACGAAGAACAAAACAGTTTAATTGGAAATCATAAGTCACAAGGAGTGGATGCATCTGCGCCACTGAGAACGATTTTGAACCATATCACCAATTGTTTCCAACCTTCGTTGGTTTTTACAAACATCCCGAGGACCCCAACCAGTCAGGAAACCAGTCTACACCTTCCTACGTGGCTGGCTGGCTGGCTTAAACTAACTGTTGTGGATTTCTTCATTGACTGGAGAAGTCATGTTTTGGTTTGACTGCCTCTAGCTAGCTCTTTTCCAGCCTGACCATCCTATGTCAGCTAACATTGCCCATTGTCGAGGAAGGCGATCACTAGGCATACGTAACACATGTCCTAACCATCTCAGTCGATGTAATTTGACAGTCTCGTCGACTGATTTCCCCTCCCACCTAGCACTCGACCGAAGCCTTACCTCAATATTGCTCACCTTATCATACCACTTCACGCGGGAGATAGAACGCAGACACCTATGATCGAACACAGCTAATCTTTTCATGTCTTCTGCTCACAGCCATAAAGGAGGACGGAGCTGACTGTTGAGCAGTACACCCGCTCTTTGGTCGATATTCGGATATCGCGTCTACGCCAGAGACGGCGTAAACTGTTGGGCGTATGCGAAACTAGCCCTCTGTATCCGTACTCAGCTGAGATTTCGTCGGAGATCAACCCGTTGGCACTGGCTGATGGTACTTCCCAAGTAAGTGAAGTGGTCAACGTGCTCTACCACTTCACTTCCTATTTCTAATCTAGGGGTCGGTGGAGTGCAATCCTGCAGCATCATCTTACATTTTACAGGGGCGAATAGCATGCCAAACATACGAAGATTGCTGCAGCTGAAGGTGTTCAGTAGACTCTGCTGCATTTTGTCGGCGTCCTCGCCTAGAAGGACTATATCGTCTGCATATTCTAAGTCGACGAGATTATTCCCTGGTAGCAAGTCAATCCCTGAGTCGCTGTAGTGTGTTAGGGTTAAGTCCATTAGTACGTCTATGATGAAGTTGAATAGGAATGGGGATAATGGGCATCCTTGATTAATTTCCCTGAAGAAGTTCGGACCAGATTGCGACAGACGGAGATTTACAAATGTGTACTTGTCACTCGGTGCCAAATTATTATTTTGCAACTACATATACGGTCAAATTTTTGATCACAGTTCATATTGATGAATTACGCCAAAAATAAGATTTTATCATAATTGTCTTCAAAGCGTTTATTCTGTCTGTACTCATTACAAAAGAGGAGGAGACGGAAAACTCCACTCATTGATTTTAGCTGTTTTGTTAACTCACTCTATTGATTCTCTGCACACACACACACACTGACTATTCGTCGTTTAAAAAACAACTTCCCTGTAATGCAGCGAACGCGAAACACCTCATTTTCACATCATATTTAACATTGTATTATAAGTGTGTACATTAATAGAATACATACATAGAATCCCGGTGGGTGCGTACTACTGAAGAGTCTCAAACTAGGACGAAACAGCTGTCCAGTACTCCCAGGTTTTCCAATGGTTCCCTAACTAATGTCAGCTCATGATGAAAATCCTGTAATTTCATTTCTATTCCTACATTTTTACTAAGTGAGTGAGTAGTGACCTTTGAAGTAGTTTAAATCTGTACAAATACCGCTTTGTATTGTTGCTAGTGGTCTTCCTCAAAAATATCTTAGTTCATTTCGTTATCTATTGATATAGAGTACAAAAAATTTGGGCAGGCACTGTGGTGTGGTAGAGTATAAGTACTCCATTATGGATAAGATTTTTTATTTTGATAAACTGTCACACACAGTGTGTGTAGTGTTATACAGTAAGTAATATTAACTGATGTGACCACACGCTTCGAGCACAATTTATTATTGCCACTCATAATCATATCAAGTCACTCACTCACTGACACAACATTTTCCCTTCATTTATATACATGAGTGGAATTGATGATTAGACATTTGAATACAAATCAGTAATATAGGATAATGTACATTCAGAAATAATAATAATAATAATATGAGTGTTATTGATCAATTACAATCAGATGGGAAATAAGACGAGTGTTTTATAGTCATAATAAGTAACTTGTTAGACTGTTATCATGATGTACGTGAATTGAATTGAAATAGAATACAATTTAAGATTATTTATTATCCTCTTCTGATTTCACTGACTGACTGACTGGTGGTAATAATATCTTCCATACATATCTCTGGTATTTGCATTGAGTCATTTCTGTTGCATGTGTTGTGTTGTATGTAGACTGGATGAACCAGCCAGGATTCAGTAATCAACTCTCTCTCTCTCTCCACGTACATAGATTACTTCTTAGAATTTTAACCCTCTCCCACCATGTTATTTTGTGGTTGTGTATTAATGCATATAGCGCGATGTAGTGCTGAGCTTTTTTCTAAATTACTTATCTCCTCGGGTTCAACCATTCTAACCTTAGCTAAATTCTTATGTTCCCACAATCTGACAATCCCCCAATCTACTAGTTTGACCTATGTATGTAGTTGACCTAACTCACAGTCATTGCAGGGTATTTTGTAAATTATATTATTTTGTCTAATTGGGTCAGTCGATAGGGTCCTTTAACTTTTAGCCTACAGAGCTTGTCCTACCTGAGTGTGTTTGTAGGTTTGAATGCGACCACCAGCCTAGTTCCTGCTTTATTCAGAATCCTACGTAGGGAGTGAGTGTCTCAGATGTCCCCTCCTTATATAGTAAAACAGTAGATGACTTATATTCTGTCTTGTTTATGTTATCATTACTAGTTTCACAATTATTTTTATTTCGCTTTTCACCTTTTCTCATCTTCCGAATGAATTTTATAGGATAGTTAGTTATTTGACACCAACGCCTCTTCTTCTGTCTGTTTCATTTCATCATTTAGGTCTATTTTTGTGCCACTTATTGCTACTGCTCGGTTTGTTAGACACTTAACTTAACTAAGCCTTCCTTAACAGTTAACGGATGAGGTGATGAATTAAAGTCTAAATATCTATTAGCAGAATGCGTTGTTTTTTTTATGAACACTGCTAGTGTGCAGTTTACCTTCTTCTATTCGTTTTATTTTACAATCTAACATCTTGGCTAATTCTCCTTGTTCATTTTCCGACTCAAATGTGTATTTTATTCCCTCTCCTAGTGTGTTTATATGTGTCAAGTAGCTAGAGAGAGAGGTCTGTTCTGTTTTTAACACTGTGTGCGTGAAAGTGTCAGTCATCCACATATCTCCATCATATTTTTGGAGTAGGATTAGGTGAATGTATTAAGAGCAATATTTCCCAAATTGTCCATGCATAAAGATATCTGCTACGATAGGAGATTGCTACACCTTCTATTTGTCTATATACATTTTGTCTTGGAATTTAAAGATAGTGTAGATGTGAATGAGGCATAACTGAATTCCTAAAATAATTTCTTCAATGGGCAGCTTTGTCCTGTGAGTGAGTTCAGAAACTGCAGTTAGTTCTTTTTTAACTGCATCTAAGGCGGGCATATTGATTGGTATATTAGTATAAAGACTAGTTATATCAAAACTAACCATTGTTTCATCATTCTCTAGTTGAATGTCATTTAGTTTCTTTTTCATCTCATATGGATTAGCTAGTCTAGAGTTTGAGCGATTTCTAATGGGGCATAATATTAGAGCTAAGTGTTTTGATAATTCGCAAGTAGGAGTATTCCTGAAATCTATTATTGGTTGTATGGGGTAACCTGGCTTGTGTATTTCAATAGTACCATACATTCTACTAGCATTATTATAATTTTTAGGCATTAAATTAAACCATTCAGACACACCAACCAGTGACAGCTTCATTCTGCGTATTAATTCCGCTGTAGATTTCTTAACCTTATTCATTATTGTATCTACAGGCTTCTTAATTTCCTCATATGGACTGACCCGTCTCAATATGTTCAGTGACTTTCTTGATATATTCAGATTTATCCAAAACTACCGTGGAGTTTCCTTTGTCAGCTTTTGCGATGACAAGTTTGATTTTGCTTTGTTTTGATTTTTCAGGGTTAATGCACATTGTACTCGAACCTCTTCTGCTGTCGTCTTATCTATTGAACCTAATGCTACTTCTATGTTAGGAATGACATCCTCTGGTTTTAATTTACTTACCGTTTCGTTGAAATTTAGTCCTTTCTCGAGTACTTTTATCTCACTAGAGCTTAGTTACCTTTATGAGAAGAGGTTCTGTCAATAGATAGACTCATCACTCATACCGGAAATATGGAAAATACCACCACAACTACCAATCAAGTCAAGCGATGGAAAATAATGATGGAATTATATAAACGAAGTTAGACAGTTGTGTGAGTAGTGTCTTGATATGATTATGAGCAGTAATGAAAATTGTGCAGTAGGATTAAATGTTGTATTAAGAGCATTTCATCATTTCATTATCTCTCTATGATGAGGCTGTCTGACTAGACTTTTTTTTCTCTCCAATAAATGATTTTCTTTTCTCTTTTTTTCTTTCTTTCTTTTTCACTCACTTCAGGTCCCTGTTGCTCGTCGTATGCTAATGTCATCAAGCAATATAGGTGTTCCGCCAACAACGCTAACCTCCTCCTCCTCATCATCAATATCAGCCTCTGATGTAGTCGCAATAAATAAATGTCGTTGGCACACGTCTGGTTCGTATTTAGCTGCTGGCGACGATATTGGTCGTGTAAGTATATGCAATGTTCACGAGAGTCTTTCACAACCGACTACTGATGATTGGCCGACATTTGCGCATGTTTTAGCCGATTTTAAACATTATGAAATGGAACCGGATATCGACTCAGAAACACAACAACCGCAACAACCACAACATTTCTAAATAAATAAACAAAACACAAAAAAATCTCTCTCCCTTATCTCTCATTCATTCACAGTTGACATCTCCTCTCAGATAAACTGTTATTATTATTATTTCTCTGCGGAAAACACAATGTCTCTGATATATATTTTAATTTCTATGGTTATTGTAATTTAATAAATGGGGCTGCGTTTTTTTATATTATTATCATTATTATACTGGTACAGGTATTGTTACAAAAATGCATCCTACTACTACTACTACTTCAACTGTGCTGTTTATTTTATTTTCATTTTTATTTTGACTTTTTTTATTTCACTTTGAAGGGGTTTTTTTGTTGTTTTTTTAAACAATGTGTGTTATACTACTTCACTACTTTATTTCGCATGGAGACCACCGACAGAGACACGGAGGGAGAGTGACGGGTGATATTTCTTTAATATATTTTCATTTCTTTGTTGCATACTTTTTCTAGATATCAGTTTTATATAAATAAATTTTAAAAAACAACTTTGATTGGGAATACTTATAATAATAATAATAGTTTATGATTTTGATGACAAGGGCTGGACAACAGATCGTTTATCTTAAGGAAATCAACACATGTTATTTATCGATTTTCATGGACATTATTATTGATTATTGTTAGCAGACAAACACAGTCTTCTGATTGGTTGTTTCTCTTTGTGACTGTTTCTTGAAGGTCAGATCATCTATCTATCTGCTAATTGTATCCGCCTACGCAAACAAAGTGTGCTGTGATTGGTTGTTGGTTGAGTCAGTCAGTCTTTGTTCTTGTTTTCTCATTACCAATATTGCGGACGTAAACATTGATGTAAGTTACTGTCTACCAATTTACGGCTAGCGGAGACAGCTCTCACCACACTACTACTTACACGAAGAGAAAAAATACGTCGACTGTCGATATTGGTCTATGGAAGATATTAATTTATCCAGTGTAAAAATGTTAAAAAAGCCCAATAAATTTGGTCCCATTTTCGCTGATTTCTTTCTAAGTAAGCTAGAAATTGAACCTTTGAACAACCTTATCAGAAAGTTTTCATTTTATTGCCGGTATACATGGATGACACCTTCATTCCTTGTCATAATGATTCGGATAGGAGTACAATGAAGTACATTCGGCTGTGAAATTCACATGCGAAGAGGAATCCCAAAACAGAATGGATTGTCTTCCACGATGTCCTCCTTTCACAAGAAAACTAGATGGTAACATAAAAAGAAATTTGCATAGACAAAAGTACATGGACAACAGGATAATATACACACATTTTCACAGCTTCGTTCCTCTCAAGTACAAAAGAAATTTAGTGAAGACCCTCAATCGGCCACAGAGTTAGTTAGAGCTATATGCTCAGAAGAAGTAATTGAAGATGAATTAAGAAGCATTGTATATGATACCTTGATTGATCGAAAATAGCTATCCCGACAAATAGCTATCAAGAAACACATGACAAAGAAAGCGGCGGAAAAGGGCCTACTACTCACTATCCGTAAACAAGAAGCCACTTTATATACGACTGCAATTCAAGGGCGATCGATATACCAAGTGAGATAATTACGAGGAAATTAAGAAATTCAGTTCAAAGAAAGTTTAGTGCTGGTGGCGAACTACACGTCTTATTCTCTACACGACCGATGGTGCTACCTCGACTGAAAGATGAAGTACCTAGACTAGCTGGCCACTTCAAATTGTATCTACCAATTCAGCTGCAACTGCATTTGTGCTGAAGCGAGTTATATTGGCCGTTGTTGCTCTAGGAACTTGATTTTTCGTGCTCGCTCACTCGAGAACATCTCCCACTATGGCTAAGTAAAGGTGTAGTGAAAACCAACATCAACAGTTCGATATTGGACCATCTGGTGCAAACTGGCCGACCGGCCACAAACCCAGCCAGCATTGAAGAATCCTTCTCTATCATCACCTACCGGGTGCCTAATAAATTGACAAAATCATCATAGAAGCACCGAATGCTCCAAACATCAGAGGCTATTGCAATTCGCCTCAAACAACCAGTGAGTGCTCTGTGTGTGTGGAGAAGAAGCAAGTCCAGCTAGCCACTACTACTGCCCTGACTGGCCTTCAGTGGGTGGAGACTATAAATTCATGAATTTGTAATAAAATCTTTCCTATTTCAACTGACGCAAGGCTGAAACCCTATGTTCCTGTAGGAATTAAAGGATACAATAATAATAATTTCAACTGACATTCAGTGTGTATTGTTATGTTGATGCTATTGAACTGTAATCCACTGGTACTATTATTATTATTATTGATTCGATGTTATTTAAACAGCAACATTCATGTTGTTGTTCATAACACTAATTCATTCCTTCATTCACTATAATGGATGGATATATACCTGTAGAGCCTGATGATGATGAATTTATCAAAAAGAGTATTTATTTTTTGTTCAGTATCTATCCATTCTTTTGAAATCAATTTTAATGGGCATTTTCAGTCCGTTCAAATAAAGAAGTAATAATGTAAACAGTAATTATCATATGGGTGAATGTGTTATTAGTGAAATAATAATTGGGTTCACACTGGGGAAAATTTTCCGGTGCTTCTCTTCTGTTTTAAACAAATCCACGAGTACAGGATGAAATGAGAGGCCTTACAAAAAAGAGAAATTTGCTTTGGTGTTTCTAGCAGGAATTATTTGACATCGAAATAGGGGCAAGGAAGTGATTTTCCATTTCATTCCATTAAGGTGATTCCCGTGAACAACTTCAAGGAGGATTTTTGTTGATAAAATAAGTTAATTGGAGGGAAGGAGTTGTCGTGGTCGGCTACAAGAAAGGATGAGTTATCGTAGGTCGATGAAAAGGTGGCCAATGTCTGAAATATAATAATCATAATAATAATATATTCTCGTTTTGTACATGAGGGACGCCAGTTTACAGGCATCATCAATATGATAAATTACATATACGATTAGTAAGCATATTTAATAATAGTAATTTAATAAAATACATTTTTTTTCCTACCTGTGTAGGACGCACCAATTGTACAGGCATGGATAAGTATTATTTAAATTACATAAATTTGGTTCGTGGTAAAATTATAAGGTTGCAGTCATTTTGTCTATGGGAACAATATGATAACTAGTCATTCAATGGAGCACATCAAGAAATATAGAAATATTGTCTTTGCATTAACAAAAAAAAAACAATCCAAGTATGTTTTGGATGGATTTCAAATATTTGGGAAAAAAATAAAGCTTGAAGTAATTCCTCCATATAACTTTGGTGTGTACGGCATCGAGTCTTATTCTTGATTTATATCCAAATTTGATAATAATTTAAAATAAGTGATACACTTGTATACTTTTGTCAACATTATCATCGTAACATCGCAAGTGAATTGTACTCAATGTAGACTAATAATAATAATGACAGTTTATATTTTCTTATGAACGAGTGTTTTCAAGAAATGCAAGCTATTCTTACAGACACGATCAGTTATGTTGTAAGTTACAATCGTGAAGTATTATAAATCAATACTTTTTTATTGGTATAAAGGTATATTCCACAACTGTAATCCAGGTTGCGTCGTGCGGAAAGGTAATGCGTAATTCACAAGGGAATTGTAAGATATGGGACCAATAATGTTTGCAGATCATTTGTCATTGTAAATGGTCAAAAATCCACATTCTTCATTCTCATTCAAAAAGTCAAATGGAAGCTAAAATGGTGAGAGAAAAATAGAAGACAAACAACAGCAACGCAAAAGAAAGCAAGTGGAGTCCTCAAGGAGTGATTAATATGTATATATACATTTATATTCTGTTTAGTAACTATGGTTATCTGGTGCACTAACTAACTAGTCTCGTTATGCTAACTTTTATATTGTGTGAACTAATATTATTGTCCTGTGTAAAAATGTCTATCATGTAATTCCAATAATATAAAAATTTATAATTGTAGTTTGTTGTAACTACACGTTTCGGTCGGTCGGTCGGTCGGTCGGTTTTCGACATAGAACTTTGCACATATGTGCGGCAGTTCAAGTCGCCACAATCTATGTAGCACGCAAAGCAAGAGAAGGAAGTAGAAGAAATGCATAATAAAAATGTAACTACACGTTTAATGAACTTAAAATATCTGTGTAGGGTGAAAAAAAGAGGGTGTAGGATTCAGACACAGAAGTGCAATGTCATCTTTGAGCAGTCTGGTGACTGAGGAGATGAACACTGCGAGTGTGTTTGCATCACGCACATCAGCTGGTAGTCTATTCCAAATGACTGAAAACTTATTTAAGAAGAAGCTGTACCGCATGTTAGTCTGACAATGCTCTATAGCAGTTAGGTTGTGTTGATTTCTAAGATCGTAACTGATGACAGCGGTAGGTTTAATTATTGGCTCGGAGGAGTGCACGAGCAGATTAGTTAGCTTGTAGTAAAAAATTATGTATAAAATTAGTATAAAACCGTCCACTGCTTTATATTCTTATTCTAATGGTGAGAGACTGTACTGGTTTTATACGAACTGGGACCTCAGTAACTACTGTAAAAGAAAGAAAGAAAGCATAACAGACAGAAGACTGTCCTTTTTAATAGTGAATAGGGAAAAAACTCGAGGTCTATGAAAGTGTATTTGTATGCCGTTTGCTGCGTGCGATAAACAGTTCGACGAAGTTATCAATTATAGGGATTTTCGGACATGGGTTGTTCATCCGTTGAAAAACGTCGAGAAAGTGGATGGATATATTGTAATCCATTCACGTCTCAATCGATCACAATTGTTCATTTTATCCGCAATTTGCCCATGTGCATTCTCCGTCTGGACAGATTCGCACTTTGATAGTGGATCTCCTTTATTCCAAAAATGCAGCACTACTTATAATACAGAATGGAATTCTCAGCATTTGTCACGATATTCCATCTGATTTACTCAAAATATAAATAAAATTAAAAATTCACCAGGTGAATTTGTTAACATTTACGATATAAAGTCAAAAATATTCGAAGCACAAATTGAGAATATTAAATATAGTAATAATAACAGTGACAGTGAGTCTGTTTCAAACAGTATTGTCGATTCAGTTTGGAAATTTTAGCATGTTATAGATTATTGGGTCTAATGTTCTGTTGATATAGTAGAATGGTGAGGGGAAATACAAAATTAACAGTTATAACGCAGCTTAAATGATGTTCACACTTATGAAAAAATAAAAATAAAAAATTGAGAGGATTATAAATATAAGAAGTACAATAACAAGGTTGATGTTGTAAGGATGGAGGAAAATGGTTTATTTAGTAGTGCAAAGAAGGTTAGTTAGTTAGTTAGTTCATGCCTAACACTACTTTGATCACATAAAGTATGTGCTGTCAAATATGGTATAGTGGAATTTTTGTACTTAGATGTACGTGCATAAAGTCCTCTGAAAAGACTTCTTGTTTTACCTGAGGAGGAGGAGACACAAGGTTGGAACTGTGGGTAGAGTGGGTGTCAAAGTATTATAAGAGATAATAAGGTGAGAAAACTAAAAGAGCATATGGTGCTGTATAGGAATTGAATTGAGTCAATTAAATATTTTCTGCTTAGTTACGAGTAAACTGTTTCTAATTATTTTATTTTTATTCATCTAATTCAAAAGATTCCCGACCGATGCTCTGCGTCGGTGGCACAGTGGTTAGGACTCTCACCGACCATGCACATGGTCCAAGGTTCGATACCCTGCCGGCACACACCCGATATCTATGGTCGGCCTGAATTTGGGCTACCGATATCCATGCTGAAAGTTCGATACTTGTACTGAAAATACGGTGTGGAATCAAGCTGTAAATCAAAATAAATAAATAAATAAATAATTAGGTAGAGTATATGATCACTTCACGAACTGGTATATGTGAACTATTTTACAAGACAAGACACAAGGTAAAATAATATCATATAATCCTATTCCGTTTATTGTATTATCTCTATTCATGTTGTAATGTCCTATTCATGAGCTAATTCTAGCCAAACAGAATTCGCTTCGTGACAGATAGATAATGTGGTAAAAATTCCTTGTCTTGGTTGGGATTCTGTGTAGTTTCCCCCACCGACCCACCCACTGGCCTGCCGTACCTTTGAGGGACGCCGAAAGGATTCGTATTTGGAGCTATTTATATTAAGAGTGTATTGCAGCTTCCGTGAGATCTGGCCATTGAGAGCGGAAGACATGAAAAGATTAGCTGTCTTTGATCACAGGTGTCTGCGTTCTATCTCCCGCGTGAAGTGGTATGATAAGGTGAGCAATATTGAGGTTAGGCATCGGTTGAGTGCTAGGTAAGGCAGGGAAATCAATAGACGAGACTGTGAAATTACATCGACTGAGATGGTTAGGACATGTGTTACGTATGCCTAGTGATCGCCTTGCTCGACAATGGGCAATGTTAGCTGACATAGTATTGGTCAGGCTGGAAAAGAGCTAGCGGCGGTCAAGCCAAAACATGGCCTCACCAGTCAATGAAATCTACAACAGTTAGTCTAAGCCACGTAGGAAGTTGTAGACTTCCTGGTTGGGGTCCTCGGGACGGTACAAACCAATGGTTGGAAACATTTGGTGATCATATGGCTCAAAATCGTTCTCAGTGGCGCAGATGCATCCATTCCTTGTGACTTATGATTTCCAATGAAACTGTCTTGTTCTTCGCTATTACTATTCCTTTGTCTCACCACACCTTTGTTTACTGTCTCCTTCTCTATTATGCATTTCTCCTACTTTCTTCTCTTGCTTTGTGTACTACATGGAGTGTGGCGACTTGAACTGCCGCACATATGTGCAAAGTTCCATGTCGAAAACCGACCGACCGATTACAGCTTCCAGTGTTTTAGATTTTGAATTAACGTCTACACATCCGGATGGGGTCGAACGCCAATTTTGCGCTCCTTTCCTGTACTATTAACAAGTACAGCCTCTGCAGCCCGTGGTTCAGACATACTAGCTAGATAAATTCCAGCGTCCTTATCCCCGTATAACGTCAACTGCTTTTTCGATTTAAATATACTCTCCATTAGACGACATCATTGTTTTGCTGAATGTGTTTTTAATTTGCGTTTTATTACCAGTAATCACAGGACAGGTGGAGCAGTTATTGACCGGGCAATTTAGGTACACTGAGTTTAGTATAGCTTAGTTAGTCAGTAGCACCACCAGTGCCTTACAAGACCATGGCGAGGTTGTGGCTTTAGTTAGTCCTATTGCACGTTAGTTCTGAGGTGTCGTAAAGCTAGATAATAATAATTAGTAGTATATTCTCATTTTTGTACATGAGGGACGCCAGTTTACAGGCATCATCATAATCATTATGATAATAATTTACATGTTTGCAATTTTTCACTGACACAAGATATATATCTTTATGTATATATACATGGTAAGGAAATGGAATGATGACAGTAAGCAAACTTTGCATAAGTTAAAACAATTTAGATGATATAATCCTAGGCACCATTATTGTTTTAACTTGTCGAGAATGCGCGTAACCACTGGGTGTTGCGTTACATTTGGTCGATATGGTGAGCTACTCACAAAAATATACAAATGGGTTATACAACGTTAGTCAGTTTACCGTAAACGATGTTTTAAGCAATATAATCTGGAAGAGACTCACCACAGCAGTTAGCATCCAGTTAAACATGCAGAGTAGTATTAATAATTCAGCAACCGGTGAATTTTTGATTCTTTTCGGTCTGGAACCTGGGTAACTGCTAACCAATCCATACAAAAATGTCGAACGAGGCATGCATGAGCAGAATTTTACCACTGAATGAGTCAGTTGGATCTGAAATGCAGCTGTCAGCATAATTTCGTTATTTCAAGAAATCCAGGTTTATTGTCGCTGTATAGGTAGTGATTTGGATTTGTCATCATGATCAACATATGGATGAATATTCAAATATGTACTACAATTTGTTTGCCTTTCGGATCTAGTTGATTACATCGCGTGTTGGGTTTGATTACTCTACGATTTTGACATATTTAGCAGAGTGTCACCGTGATTATGGGAAGTATGCATATGCTTTAAATGCATTACTTTGTTGACTGCTACCTCCACTGAGTTTATACAACGGGAACTGTGGATTTATGTATTTCCTTGCCACTGTGGATAAAACATCGCTGCATTCTTTTTTGAAAAGAGACCAGTTGGTGGATTATAAATGATGTCCAAGTAACTTATATCCTTCCATGTGATGTTGTGGTAAGTTTCAACCTTGTTTTCTCATATTTCATTCGTATGTTGGTTACGGTTCACCCTTTGTATCAGGTAGAGATAATTCGATCCAATCTTATTTGTATGGAGTGTTCGCAAATAATTTAAAGAGCAAAGTCAGCAAACAAACAGGTTGACTGTCGACAAAGGAAATTAGAAATTAGACAGGTGGATAGGTAATGAATCCAGATGAGTGAGGCAAAGGAGATTGAGTGGCGCTTCAAGTGATTTTAGTTGAGACTTGCCGATAAATTCAGTATATTTCACTGCTACATCACAGGTGGTACGCCTGCTTTGTAAAAAGTTTCATAAGCGGAAAAAGAAATAGGACCGTAATAAATTCTATTTCCTTCTTGTCCTCGACCCTTTGTTTGTTTCGATGACATAGTCCGTTATGATTTAATTGCAATGTATCCTTTTCGATATGCTGCTGGGCATTTATTACCTGAGAAACTGGTTATATCACCCATCAGACGGTAGTTAGTCGGTGCAGAAAAACTTTGTTACCTCAACCTTTCGTTATACGATTCGCCACTCAACCTCCTGCTTCGAACTTCTTTGGTACCTTGGCAGGATGTTGGCGCCACATTTAGATGAGGATGGTGCTAGCAGAAATATTGCTATGTCCCTCAGACTGAAGTTACATACATGATTCAAACAAATTTAGAAGGAGTCCTGGAGCAATGGCACGAAAATGCCTACGGGCGAAGTGCAAAGAACTCATGCCCTGGGCAGGTTACAAGGTTAATTCTCAATTGCATCAGTTTTGTCCTTTAGAGCAGAAAGTAAATTGTGCTGTGATGTTGTACAGGTCAAGTTATCACCAACTAGAGGGTAACTTGACCTCTTCACAGTATGCTTACTGCCTTGCTTTTCATGAGGTTGAAAAGCATTCCATGTATTTTTCCCCAATCTCCTAGAGTTTTTAGATATGCCTCAGACTTGTTTGGTTCTTATAAACATTTCTTCACCCTCTAAAGCTTCATATCGTCAGTATAAAAAACAGCCATGCAGTTGAGATAGCATAACAAGCCACTGATGAAGACTTAAGGTATCAGGAGCTCTAGAATGGAATTCTGCCTCGCTATCGAGATCAGCAGTACTAAAATAATCGGACACCGCTGACTCTGGTAGGGAATCCCCCTTGTCGAAGTAGCATGTCGGCTACGAGGGAAGCAGTCAAATATCCTTTCGAAATTAGAGATTTCATATGAACTGTAACACTCATATCCTGACATATTGCCCAGTTATTTACTTCTGTGAAGGTTGATAAGGCAGTGGAAAAATACTAGGGATTTATCAGGACCTTGCAATGTTATTGAGTAATAAACATCTTTGTGATCAGGCTGTTTGCAGCAATCGTTTGATTGCGTAGGATCCACCTGCTTACATGCCATGTTGTTCTTTATGCACTACTCTCTTCGTTAATCTCTGACTGATGTGGTTGACGGTTGATACAGCAGAGAATGGTGATGTTGGAACATTGCCCACAGAGCATGCGTGCACTTTTCCAGAACTAAAAGTCAGGCATTATCACAAACTGCGAAACTTCCTGGCCTGAATTCCAGTGGTCTCGCTAGAACCACTATATGGTTAATGTGGAGTGCACCCGCTAAGTTTCGCTTGATAGTTCTTCACGCGTCCCTCTCATTATGTAGTATCTGTGCTTGCAGCGCTGTTTAGTTGTCTTTCAAAGACCGAATAGATGGTTATAGCCATTCATACCCTCGAGACCCATGTGCCATACGGACGTCTGCTAGTGGCTTTTTGGTGAGATTTGCCTCAGATGACCATCTAGGACCCTAAACTCTTGTGTTAGATCTGTTCTTGAGTGCTGCGCATGCTTTACCGACAGTCTGCCTCTTGAAAAGAAGCAACTCATACCAGCCTTGGGATTGTAGTCATAGATAATTTCCAAAAAACTTCCTCTTCACGTCAATATTACAATGACCAATTGGAAAATTCATACTTGCATCTGATGAATACATAACCGGAGACTCATCTGCTCTGGCCTTTTCCGGAAAACGCTTCTGATTTCTAGACTGTGTGACATATTGGCGTTTTGTGGGATAAGACTTAGTCTCATGTCTATCCGATCCAGTCTGCGTGGTTTCGTCAAATGAGATAACGATAATTACATGTCAACAGCGCATGATATATCCTCTAGGGTCACTAGTGCCAGTATGAGTGGCGGTTTTAATCTCACTGAGCTGCTATCTCCACTATTTAAGACTCTGGTAACGACAGAATATGGAGTAGTGAAATATACCTTAAAGGTAATCAATTGTTTTATTAGCCCTAATCACTAAGTATGGTATAGTTGAAATGGAAAACCGCGATAGAATGATCACTTCATGAAAATAAGAAGAAAAGACTGAAAAACGATTTCGGACCATGCCTTGGAATTCTCATGTAATTTATCTTTACGCTATCGCGCGTCATAACCACACATTTTGTTTGTTAGATCTATCGAGGAAGCTGATACTGCTAAGGTGTCATCTGAAGTCGTTGTAGTATTTTAATGTGGCTGGATTTATCACAGAGAACTTTGGTGAGAATCCAACAGTCGAGTGAAGTCATCCGTAGCTAGTCCAGCATACAGAATTTTTCCTCGCACAAAGGAAAAGTCACTTTAAAGTTTAAGGCAAGGTAGGAACCTGTTCAGAAGTTTAAAAAAATTCAGGAATAATGGCATGAAACAAAATAACCCATCATTCCATGGTGCTACAGAGGAAAGTGTGAAAGCACTCGTTATTTTCGGGCACACATGATGACCTCTCCGCCTCTGCGCCTATACTTCCTATCCTTGCAGTTATCATGCATAGACAGTTGCCAGTGTAACTCAACTAACCCCCATAAGATGTCATCCCATCACTGAACGACCGCATCACAGCTTTAATAATCCTTGCATGCATATATATATCCTATGTAAGTGAAAAATGGTAAATCTACTCACCCCATGTATATATTAATTATCATACTGAAGCTGGATATGGTATCTGAAGTTTGGTGACGCGTGTTTAACTTGTAGTGAAGAGGCTTATGTCACGATCAGATGCTGAGTTTGCAGGAGCGATACTGCTAATATTTGTCAGCATATTTTTGCTGCCATTTCCAGACACAGTAGGTGGTAGTGGCCTGGTAGTTGGACGCTCGCAGAGTTTTGGCGATCAGTGCAACACTTTCATGATTTGTGGGAGTTGTGTTTTTTTTGTTGCGAGCATATATGTGCTATCAATCATCAGGTTAATAGGTGGCTGAGTCTGTAGCTTTTTTGTATGATTAATCATAACTAATTTGTGAAAGAGTTACTGGTTACTATCATAGAACTGGGAAGCGCTTGTGCTAGTCTAAAAACAAATATATACATAACGAATCACACTATAATGTAACGCAAACGTTGAGAGTACCGGTTACATGATCGGAATCATCCAGAGTACGCCGTAAACAGTCTCACCACTAGATTAGGTGAGCCAGGGTGAAATCATGAGAGTAACTTCTAGTTGAATTCAATCGCAGATGACTTCGAATTTGTTCAAGCGGCATAAATAGCTAGTTTAATAGAACCAACACGTATTTCAGGACTATTTGATTGAATTCGGGAATATATATTGAGTGATTAAAAGTGCCCAATAAAATATTTTGAAGGAATAGGTACTGAAAAATGTTTTTCGATAGCTTTATCATCACGTTCTACAGTTATAAATACATAAAAGTGAATGATTAGTGCTATTAACAATATTAATTTTTAAATAACACCGAGTCAGTAAAGATGTCAGTGGACTACATTTCGACAGTATCAACATAACAATACACTGAATATGAGAGAAATTAGGAAAAATAATTAAACAAATTTATAAATGTATAGTCTCCACTGAAGGCCAGGGCAGTAGCGTTGTCTGGAATCGCCCCTTCTGCACACAGAGGACCTGTTGTTTAAGGCGAATAGTTTAAGGTGAATTAATATTCCTCGTCATGTTAGGCTTTGCAATGGCAAATTTGCTGACTAACAGTTTTGCAGTAACCGTGGAGAATAAGGTAAATCTCGTTCATTAAATATGTATGATATAATTTCAAGATAGTGGTATATGTGGCAGCGCGTTTAATGAAAACACCATCGTCCATTTAACATTACTTATGTTATCCATGTACCCCTCAAATTGTATAACTTCAACACCATTTAAGGTGTTAACGTGGATACAATCACATTCAGGCCACACGTTTGACAGAAAAATCACCTTATTAAGTCGCATCAACCTCGTTGTTTATCCAGTCACACCCAGCCATTATGTCTCTATCAGTCCGATGTTAAGGAACATGCGTCTTTATTCTTATCACCTACATTTTCTATGATTCTCGCAACGAATATCAAATTTAACACCTATGTGACAACTACAACAATGCTTTATCTCAACTGTCTGTTAGTAAATGTTAACGGACATATTTTTTACCTTCGAAACAGGTGTAAGTGAAGTTAGTCTGAACCTTATGTTGGTGACACGATTTACTTTTGGGCCAACGCATAGATGAGCATACGTGGGTAAAGGTCAATAGACACGGGGTTATTTTTCGACACCACTTCGGCCGATGCTGCGTTGTCTGAGGATATGGAGGTTTGGGTCTTTGTATTTTTGACAAACAGTCAGGCGAGTTGGTACCATGTGTTATTTTCTTGTTCTGCTTACCACCTAGGTCTTACTGATAAATATCTATCCCAACCTATTCAGCTGAAGACTCTCAGGACGTGTCCTGCTGTCGCACAGAAAATTCAGTTGGCGCCCAGCAAGATAACCTGCATGTAGGTATGTTAAGAGTATTGGACAGGACGTGACTTTGCCCAATACTGAATTTGATGTTGTAAACGCTACCTGACTTCTCTCAGCTCACCCATAGGATAGTTCAGTGGACCGATATTTACGCGTGAGCAAAGAATAAACATTTCAAGTTGTACAGACCCGTCATGACAAACGTAAACACGGGATTCCTATACACCCTTCAGTCTAAATGGGGGACCATACATCGTCTCCATAAGTATCAGGTCTATTCGTTACAAGATACCCATGCTAACGTCCACAATAATCAAATACAAATCTCACAGCCGACCCAAAATGCCAAAAGAAGTCATAAGTATCGATAAATAGATATACACAACGGTAAATGAGGAGGGTACCTTGTATAATTAGTGAATACATTCCCGGTGTCACAATCAGAAAAAGGTGTCTAGACAACATTCTTGTCAAATTTGTTGGCAACAGTAAGTGATTAAGTTGCTACAGTATTATTTAAAAGGATCTGCAAAGTATGTGTCACTTTAGCGAATCCAGAACCTAATTCGAGCAGTATAGAAAGCCGTACTGGTGGATAATGACATTTTTTTTCCAGTAACTCCACAGTCATCATCCACTCTGTATGATGATTAACGTACTAAAACGAAGGCAGGAACATCATGGAGCCAATGGTAGTGTTCAAGCGGGGCAGTAAATGTAGCGAGATAATATGAACACGTTTTTATCATTCCGTAGACTATTTCAACTGTACAAAGCAACAGAAGTATAAGGGCATACGTTTTTCATGTTGGCTGTAGGTTTTAGAGGTAATGACGGTAATACTGGTGAATACAACAACATATTTCGAGATACGACAATGACACCTGCCACGCCTTATTCTCACACGGGAAATGATCACGTGCTTATAAAGGGACATTTATCAATGTTTCTCCGTGAAATCAAAGCGAAACGTACTTTGGATTCACAATCAGTGGAACAGGGTCATTGATTTTTCGATAGCATATTCATCAAGATGGAATCCCAGCCTATAACGGAAACTGTGCTATGGTAAGGATCCCTACGGCTTTACGAAAACGAATATATAATATTATAAAAATATTTTCATGTGTAACAGCAGTGTGTTTAACACACGATTCATGAATATTTATTTTCAAATTTATGATGTGTATCAGTTTAAAAGGCAAATTTTCAAACAGGTCAAACATTATTCCTTTTTATTAGCAACTGTCAAAAACCCTGACAGTTCTGTTTCGACAAGCTTATGAAATGAAATGAGTTTGAATAAAAATAAACATACTCAAGAGGATTCAACTCCACAACAAAACTATTACACAAATAAGCTACAGTTTGCCA
>OX235279.1:19245418-19418361 GCA_944472155.2 Trichobilharzia szidati | reverse complement strand
AAATTGTCCAAATTATTTTTTATTTTGACTTCTTCTTTAATCACGTGTTATTCTTGTAAAATTACATTATAATTGTCCAAATTATCTAGATTTTATTTTGACCACTTCATCTTTAATTACGTGTTATTCTTGTAAAATTAATTTATTCTATCCATTTCTACCTTTTAATTGTGTGTATTAATTTTCTTCCTTAATTATCTACCCATTGACATTTTGACACTGGTTAATTATTGTTAACAAACGTATCGCCACGTGTTTGGTAAATTGTTGTGTATTGTAAAAAATGCTATATATATTAGAGTAGAGCCATAGAAGAGGATCTTATTGAAAAGTAAATATTTCTTCGATCAATCTTTCTGTTTTCTCAATTGGTGACATGGCCTAAAATCGCTTTCAGTGGTGCAGATGCATCCACTCCTTGTGACTTATGATTTCCAATTAAACTGTTTTGTTCTTCGCTATTACTATACCTTTGTCTCACATCTCTGTTTACTCTCTCTCTATTATGCATTTCTCCTACTTTCTTCTCTTGTTTTGTGTGCTACATAGAGTGTGGCGACTTGAACTGCCGCACATATGTGCAAAGTTCTATGTCGAAAACCGACCGATTATGAACAGCAATGATGAATTGTGTTCAAAATTTGTCATCCAGTAAATATTAATACTGTATCACTCACTGACTGTGTGATACATCTAATAAACAAACTAATATGGAATTAATTGGTTTAATACAATCTCCCAGCCCTCCCTTATCTGCCAGATTTGACCACAACATCTCTTGATGGGTGGGATTTTTGTTCTGTTTTCGGGTTCAAGAAAAGTAAAAGCCAAACTATAGAAAAGTAAACGTGTGTGTGGTATCTCATTAACTTTATTTCTGCTTTAGGACCAGCTGATAGGTGAATATGTGGTTGGTACATCATTTTATGAGTCGTCATGACCACTTCTCCTCAGGTCTTTTTGTAAAATAAGATTCTAAGAAACTGCTAGTCAGACAAACCCTTTTGTGACTGTATACATACTAATGAAGGTAGGATAAGATATTTTAGGCACACTGACTGAACACCATTGGAGCGCAATGCTAACTGAAATAAGAATCAGTTAGAACAGTTAGATGTGGTCAGTAAAAGTGGCATCAATCTATGGCTAAGTCTGTGACTGTTGCTTTGAGCTACATATAGTGCGATGCTGACTGCCTCATGTTTGATGCATAAACGCAAACTGTTGATTTAAGTAGTATTGTGTCGTATTGCCTTCTTAACATTCACATGTTTGTTTTTCTCTCTTCCTCTTCGTCCATTGTACTTGGCTTACACTGGATTTCTTTCCTGTAGTTGTGTGTATATGCGTGTGTGTGTGTGTGTTTGGGGTAGCATAACAACCACGTATACTGATGACAAGTTCTAATTTTGTAAATTCAGTCAAACTGCTTAACTTGATGACGACGATGATGTTCCGAATAAATCTCTAGGGATTATTGGTTGTATGGCCGCAAATCGACTACATAGATGGCAATATTTTCATTTATTTTCATTGAAACATAATCCGTGACTGTGATTTAATTACCCTGTTATTTGTTCTGCTTTTCAATTTCTTTTCACCTTCCTCACTCACCTCTTGCGGAACACTTAATAATTATTCATCTCATATTTACTAACTATATGGTGCATTTATTGGTGCAATCGAAATCCTGCGTTTCGTTTCCACATATGCTATTCAAACTACTGTGTGATAGTATAAACTAATGTCTGTCTGTCTGTTTTCGACATAGAACTTTGCACTGATATGCAGCAGTTCAATTCGCCACATTCCCTCCATGTAGCACACAAAGCTAGAGATGAAAGTAGAAGAAATGCATAATAGAGAGACAGTACACAGAGATGTGAGACAAAGGAGTAGTAATAACGAAGAACAATATAGTTTCGTTGGAAATCATAAGTCACAAGGAGTGGATGCATCTGCACCAGCCAGCCAGCCATTGATAACGATCACTTTGAGTCATATCATCACCAATTGTTTCCAGCCTTCATTGGTTTTTACCGTCATCCCGAGGACCCCAATCAGTCAGGAAGCCAGTCTACACCTTCCTACGTGGCTGGCTGGCTGGCTGGCTTAAACTAACTGTTGTGGATTTCTTCATTGACTGGTGAAGTCATGTTTTGGTTTGACCTCCACTGGCTAGCTCTTTTCCAGCCTGACCCATCCTATGTCAGCTAGCATTGCCCGTTGTCGAGGAAGGCGATGACTAGGCCACGCATACGTAACACATGTCCTAATCATCTCAGTCGATGTAATTTCACAGCCTCATTGTCGATTGATTTCCCCTCCCACCTAGCTAGCACTCCACTGACGCCTCACCTCAATATTGCTCACCTTATTATACCACTTCACACGGGAGATGGAACTGCTGAGCAGTACACCCGCTGAGATTTCGTCAGAGATCAACCCGTTGGCGTTGGAGCTGATGGTACTTCCCAAATAAGTGAAGCGGTCAACGCGCTCCACCAACCACTTCACTCCCCATTTCTAAACAAGGAGTCAATGTAGTCCACTTCAGTCCTGTAGCCTCATCATCTTACATTTGGCGGGAGCCAATGTAAAAAATCTAACAATGGTTGATAACTAATGAAAAAGTTGTAGTGGCCAGCTGATTATTGGGATTAGAGGAGACTTTCATATCTTATGATTTTTGTGATCATCATTATTTATCAATTTATTATTATTATCACCAATTCTTCACATTCTCAGTGGGACATAGGGCTTCAAGCTAGAGACTTGAAGTTTCTGTAGCAGTGTTTATTTTTTTAGAGGATGGAGTTGCTAGCCTCATGCCCAACCTTTCCTCTTTACCAGCTTTATTTCTAGCTTGTGATCATCATACTTTCAGTAACCATTGTTGAATGCTTGTATTTTTTTGCTGGTACTATTAAAAAGAGTTTTTATGCACCTAATATCATAATAATTGAGAAAGTGAAGCCAATATATCCACCCATCTAAGCCCTTTGAACATGTGAAAAATGATGTCACATCCTCTCACTGTATTTACCAATTTGAATGTACGTGTGGCCACACACATGCATAGGGAGGACTCGTGGATCTCTGGAAGTAAGGACTGGCTTCAGAGCATATTCCTAAATGGCTCCAGAAACAAACAGAATCTTCAGAACCGATTAATGGTGACAACAGACAAAGACCTAGCTCGACCTATTGCGAAACATATTGTAGAGGAGACAGGACATAAAATTGACGTTAACTAACACATGTTTTGTGCGTCGGTGGCATAGCGGTTAGGACGCTAGCCGACCATGCACATGGTCCGGGCTCGAACCCCGGCCGACGCACTCCTTTACCTCACTAAACCAGAAATAATGCTGGTGAAGAGGAAAGGTTGGGCATGAGGCTAGCAACCCCATCCTGTAAAATAAAACACTGCTACAGAAACTTCAAGCCTCTAGCTTGAAGCCCTATGTTCCACTGGGGAACGTGAAGGATAAAAAAAAAAAAAAACACATCTTTTAAACCTATCTTTCTATAAAAGAGTGTTTGGGTGAGGGCGTATCCTAAAGTTTGTGGAAGCTAGCCCTAGCTGTCGGTTAGGAAGTTTCAACCACCTTTATGCGTTCAAAGCAGGAATTTGTCATCACATTAAACCTTCCTTGGTAAATTTTGTTTTGATACCAGCCAGGGTAGATGTACTATTACCTCTGTAATTTGGTTTAGTCATTCATCTTCATTGTTATTTTGACCTTCAACATGTCCTCCTTTTAACTTGACCTAAGAAGTCAAGTAGTCTATTTTCTCACCCACCTCTTAACTCTTTTGTTATTTCCACTTATGCATGACATTCCTATGACAAGTCCGTGTGTGTCTGTGTGTGTGTGTGTGATGGATCGGATTGTTCGAAATGTGTGTTGCACGCAAATATGCACATTGCACACACACACACACGATTCAGACAGACAAATTACGTCTTCCTTCTTATTGCTGCTTTATCTAAATTCATAAAGGGAACATCAATTGTTTTGAATTATTGTTTCACAAAGATGGGTTCACAAGATTTGCATATTTGAGTTCAGTCTAATCTACATCTAAATGGTGTGGTGTAGCAGCTTGTACTACTTCTACTACTACTACTACTACTACTACTGTAGTGTGTCTGTGTGTAGTGCTTGATATTACCTGTTCATCTTTCAGCTCATAGTGTGTAGTAAATTTCAGCCTTGCACTATACAAGAGAGAGAGTAACTGACTCCACTAACACGATTTTACGCTTCTCTGTTGTTTTCTATTTTCAGTAGTCGTGTTCCAAAAAAGCGAAAGAATCTACAAACTTCGGAAATTTTTGAAGTTGTAATAACATCGGAAGTAATAGCTTACGACAAGGAAACACAAACAGTGGAAGAACCTGAGGAACGAGAAAGTAAGTAGCTATGATATTCGGTGTATAATGTATTTTTTTGTTTACAATCTAAATACCCATCCTCTTTTTTATGTTTAAATTATGTTTATAGTGATATGGTAATAGTTGCAAGAGATCCACCTGTCTACCAGGATAGACCAAGCTACGTAGTTTGGTTAATAAATGTGTAAAACTTGGCCACTGTGGTGGTGGTTGTAAGTAATTCCATATTAGTTTGTTTATTAGATGGATGTATCACACACAGTCAGTCAGTCAGTGAGTGAGTGAAACAGTATCAGAGTATTTACTGGATGACAAAGTTGTTTCGAACACAATTCATCATTATTGCTGTTCATAATCATACACATCACCAATTATTATAATCACACGACTTCGAAACTGCAGTTTTATAGTCAGTCTTCTTTGTTCTCTGCTATTTGTCGTCGTCATTGGGGTAGTAGAATTTTCCAGATATCTGGCTGGACAGGTGTTGATTTGGAGTTGATTCGATAAACAAAGCTTCCGTTATCAATCTTCCCCACTTGCCACTCTGTGGCATCAGATTTTAAAACTGTCATCTTATCACACCCATACTATTGTATGGTTGTGTGTAACTTCATGTAGTGCTTGCGACAGCTCCTGAACTATTCTCTAGATTTCTTATCTTATTCGGGTCAACTAATCTAGATTTCGCTGCTAGGTTTTATGCTGCTCGGCTAGTCTGACTGACCAACTGCCCCTGTTCCACTAGTTTGACTATGTATTTGACCTGATAATCATCGTAGGCAGGGTATTAGATAAACTGAATTGTTTTGTCAGTTAAAGGCTCCACAGGATTGATCGTTTAACCGACAAAGCTTGTTTCTAATTGAGTTTGTGGTTGGTTTGAATGCCAGCAGCCACTTTTATTCCTGCCAGCATTGTTTAGAATTCTCCGCTGTAAGGTGGTTTCCGAGGTTCCTTTCTTGTATGGAATTACTACTGATGATTTAGATTCCTTATTGTTGGTGTTGTCATCATGTAATGTAACAGGAAGCTTTATTTATGGAATCAACTGGAAATAGGTGGCTGATTCAACACCTGTCCAGCTGGATATCTGGAAAATTCTACTACCCCAATGAGGACGACAAATAGGAGAGAACAAAGAAGACTGACTATAAAACTCAAGTTTCGAAGTCGTGTGATTATAATTGGTGATATGATTATGAACCACAATAAGTGAATTGTGTTCGAAACAACTTTGTCATCCAGTAAATACTAATACTGTTTCATTCACTGACTGACTGTGTGTGATACATCCATCTAATAAACGAACTAATATGGAATTACATAGTGTGATTTTTTAATTCTCATTTGTTTTGGGCAAAATATTGTCGAATGGTAGAATACGAAAGTCCATTATAGATAAGATTTTATTTTGATAAATCACACAGTGTTACACAGTAATATTAACTGATGACGTTTCGAGCACAAATTATTGCTCATCAGTTAATATTACTGTGTAACACTGTGTGATTTATCAAAATAAAATCTTATCCATAATGGAGTTACACTCTACCACAGTGCCCAAGTTTTATACTTATATCAAGAATACGAAAGTATCTGGTATGCTGGTAAAGATAATCCACTTTAATTGTACAAATCTGAATTTCAATATAGAAAATATCCCCATTTAGACATTTGGAAAACAGAGAGGTTGAGCAAGAAATATTTACTTTTCGATGAGATCCTCATTTCTGGCTTTACTCTAATATACATAGCATTTTTATTCTAACCATTTCTCCCTTTTAATTGTGTGTATTGATTTTCTTCGTTAATTATCAACCCATTGACATTTTGACACTGACTAATTATTGTTAACAAACATATCAGTGCCACTTGTTTGGTAAACTGTTGTGTATTGTAATAAAAATGCGATATGTGTATATTGGAGTAGAACCAGAGTGAGATGAGGATCTAAGCATGGATATCGGTAGCCCAAATTTTGCAGGCCGACCACAGATATCGGGTGTGCGTCGGTAGGGGATCTAACCCCGGACCATGTGCATGGTCGGCAATAGTCCTAACCACTGTGCCACCGACAATGCTGAAAATGCCATACTTGTACTGAAAATACGGTGTGGCATCAAGCTGTAGTCAAAATAAAATAAATAAATAAATAATTGAAAAGTAAATATTTCTTGCTCAATCTTTCTGTTTTCCAAATCTGAATTTATCTCAATTAATTTGTCTTCATATGACATGTGTGTGTGTGTATACTACCTATCTAGTTACAGGATTTCATCATGACCAGCTGACATTGGTTAGAGAACCATTGGAAAACCTGCAGGGAGTACTGGGAAGCTGTTTCCTTCGTCTTATCTTAGTTTGGGACTCTTCATCAGTACGTACCCATCGCCAATGTTCGAACCCCAGGTCCTTCTGGTTACAAGGCCAGCGAGCGAGCTGGTAGACCATTAAGCCATTGGGACCCGAACTAGGACGGGGAAAACAGCTGTCTGGCAGTACTCCCCTGGAGGTTTTCCAATGGTTCTCTAACCAATGTCAGCTGGTCATGATGAAATCCTGTCACCAATCAGTGAAATCCCTACACAAACCAACACTTGACTACCACCTATCTAGTGTTTGCAAAGTCCCTGTGAATTAAGTTTTGGTGTTAGTTATTATTACACGCTCATCTTACTTATATTCTCAATTTTCACATTTTGAATAAAACAAAAAATATAATTGAGCCAGCAAAGAGTATCCTTTTCGATAAATTCCTCCTACCCTTCTCGCTCTACAATTATATCTATATATGCATGTTTATATACATAGAATATTCTAGATTAGTAGTCAATAACAATATTAGTGTGCTTTTTAAATAGTAATATCGATTTGTAAAGTAAGATCACAATGGAATCACCACAGTTCATTAAAGATGCTTAAATAAAGATATAGTAGGAAATAGAATATCAACTCAAATTAGGAAAATTCCACAAAAATTCAGGATCGATCATTGAAACCTCGATGGCCAAGCTGGTGAGGATAATGTCTGAACCAACCAACTTCTGCTTTTGGATGCACAAATTAGGCTTGTTAATCTGGATCCCAACAGCCAGCCAACCAGCCTCAGCAATGTATTTACTAGTCGAACTGTTAAGGCGAAATTGAGATTTGTTAGTTGGTATGCGGTAAATGACCCTGAAAGCCGCCGCCTTGTTGATATCAATCAGTCTTGTGTTCTGTATCCACAAGACGAGATAAAATAGATTTTGTTTGTTCTTTGCTTAACCAAGCAGGGTGATGTTCGGAAATTCGACGAGAAACACGCCTAATTGTGTACGGCCTATGCAAGTAACTGGCTCACTCACTCCACAGGAGCAGTTGAACTGAATACACTCTAGTGAATCTGCCTTGTATGAATCATTGTGATACATTACTGGTGTTTTCTATCACTTATTGTTCAGTTGGTGTGATTTATTTATATATAAGCGCGTATACTTTAGATTCATCGTAGAATATTGTTTGTTGGGTGGTTACAAGTAGTTGATATCAGGTTGGTAAATTTGTAGTGTGATACAATTTCATTAGAGTTTCGTCGCATTCTCCTTTGTCTGTAGTGGCAAATAAAAGCCACAGATCCAGAATGTTTGCTTTTTTTGTTTTTGTTTTTTCGCACACTTATTCATCATATCAATGCATATTTCTAACGTTCTTAGATGTAGAAATTCAAAACAAGGGGTGATTCAGTCAGCGAAGAGACTCTTTTCAACAACGAATTTATTATCAAGTTGTACAATCGTATATGTATGGCCTTTTTATGAAGTTATATCCGGTGAGGGAATTTAATCATAGGTGTGAATGCATAAAATAATAATAATAGTAGTATGAAATGCAATTAAAACTAAAATGTTTGTGATTATAATCGTAGTTAAATGTCAAGTGGTAAAACAATTAATGTTACATATATAGAATAATTCCTAGGATGGATAGAACTTGAATAGGGGGTGAGCAGTTATAGGATTCGTAGACCAATCGAATAAAATAAAAATAAAAATGTTACATAATATTGTGTGAAATTTGATAGCATAGAATTTAACGTTGTAAAAAGGAAGAATTGATTTAGAATGACAAGTGGAACAGGTGAAATAATACCGGGGACAGTTCAAAGTGAGAATAGTAATAGCAATAGTAACAATTGACATTGTAATAAAGGAAGAGGATACAAATTGAATAGACAAAATGAAAAAATGGTAGAGCCAAAATATGATTGGGGATTACCATAATTTTGCATAGAGGGATCATAACACCATGAAAGTCGGAGGGGTGGAACGAACGTTTTTTTTATTGTACACAGAGCCCTAACTTTTCTGTTTCGATAGCCAAAGATGGCTTCAGCAATACAACAGATGAGTCGGGTACGTAGTGATTTGGGTAAATTACTCTTTGCCTTGTAGATGACTTTAAAGGCAGAGGCTATAGAGATGATTGGGTGGTCATTATCGACCAGGTGTTCAATGATCGCGCTTCTTATTACTCCACTTCCACCTTTTCGTAACTGACATGCAGGATAGTGTTCTTGCATCCTCTTGGATAAAAATTCGAGTCGAACGACCGATCTACTTATCGACACACGAGCAGGTGAATTGATAAACACACATAGAGTTGGTCAACAGCGGCATCCTGTCCTTGTTCAGGTTATTGAACAGTAATGGTCGACTAGTAAAGGCTTCTTACAGCTTAATGATAAATTCGTTGTTGCAAAGAGTCTCTTCGCTGACTGAATCACCACTTGTTTTGATGTTCGAAGATGTAACCTACAATAATTGTGGAAATTTTTTCTTTCAATTTTGTGATACTATTTGAACAGGTAAAATTTGGTACAATATGGTACCAAGAGAGATGCGCCACACACAATAATAATAATAACATAGATTAAAAGTAAAAATATACGGGTGTAGAACGGATAAAGCACGTCATCTGGATGGAAAACAGTCATACTGAACAAGTTCAAACAGTATTCGTCAACAATCATCGGGAAGGGAAGAAAGAAGGAAATTGCAGCACGATGTTCGCCATTGATGACTGCGATTCTTGGCCATATCCGATAACGTTTCGAGCCATCGATTCGGGCTATCTCGCGGACCCCAACCAGGGAGTCGTGACGCACCAACCGATGCTAATCTAGCACAAACATCCTTCATCCCACGACGCCACGTCATGGGCTGATCACCCCTCCGCCTTTTCCATCCCGTCCCATTACTGGCTAGCGGACAGAGACCTGTACGGAAGCCTCTGGGATGACATTCGCAGCACAAGTCCAAGCCACCGGAGCCGGTGTTTCCAGATGACGACACTCAATGAATGGTGATCTCCACTGTGTCCAAACGCACGTCGCCAGACCTCAGAATCACTCACGCGATGATGCCATCGAATGTAAGCAATCCTGTGGAGACAGCGACGATCGAACACGCATTGCCGCCTCACATCCTCAGCTGGGAGAGGCCAGGTTTCACAGGCGTAGAGGAAGACAACCCGCACCGAAGCATTGTATACCCGACCTTTGACAGCCAGGTGGCTAACGTCGCGACGGCGTCAGAGGTGGCAGTAACTCATGGAATAAGACATTGCGAAATGTTCGCGCTAGCTTTGTCGTGCGTGAATTTGGCAGAAGTTAGAATTCAAGGACCATTGGAACGGGTCCCAGTGGCTGCTCAATCGTCTACGAGCTCACTAGCTGGCCTTGTAACCAGAAGGTCCTGGGTTCGAACCACAGTAGGTTGGGGTGCGTACCGCTGAAGAGTCCCAAAGTATACTGTCGAGTAGTCCCAGGTTGGTTTTCCAGTGGTTTTTTCAACTGATGTCAGCTGGTCATGATGAAATCCTGCATGCAATCAAACAAAAACTCCCTACAAAACTGCAATACTTGAATATGAGAAGTATCAAGTAAGGTAAGATTTTTTAGACACTCACCGTCAACACACACTCCTGTGTTAGGTGCTGTGTGTCTATATTCCTCAGTGTTTTTTTTCTGTGTTGTGTAATTAGTGTGTGTTATCTATCCCTTGTGTAAATTGAATTATTATTTGAATTTGAATTTGATCAGCAGATCGTTCAACTGACTATTATGGTAAGTTTTGAAAAAAAAACTCAAAAAACCGCCTTAGTTGGTGTTGTCCACTTGTGTAGTTAGTTTAACGCTTATTATTATATTTATTTATTTATTGTTTGCTAATTAATGTATTTCACTTGCTTGGCATGCATTAGATAGACAATAATTATATTAAGTTTGCATGATATTATATAGCATAAAATTTTTTGTATTTTGCCTCTCTAGTCAGTCAAAAATGCTGACAATTTTTGTGTGTGTGTGTGTGTACATTGACATATTGACATGGCAAAGTTAAATTTTTAAGTACCACCAATCAATCAGCGAGCGAATGACCTTGAACAACGCACCAATCACGTGAAGGAGGCATTTATAAAAAAACCAATGCATAAAAACTCATTATAAATTATTTAAATTAATCCCAGCGTGTTTAAGAAAAGAAGTGAATCAAAACAAGATCTGTTTTCTGAACGTTTCGCTGTGTAAGCTGCCACAGCCAGCTTCTTCAGCAGCAGATTTATTCGGATTTTTATTAATTTTCACATAAATTGAAGTCAGTTTATTTGAAGGTCTCTCGTCGATAGACATTTGTACCAATAGAAATATGTAAGCAGTCATCAATCATATATTTGTAATGACTAATGTCAATATCGAAAGGACCCACCCAGTTGAACAACTTCAAAGACTATTTGCTTCCTAAAGTCTATGTCAAGCGCTCTAATTCTCTGGAGAAAGCGTTGGTACATGTCAAGGACATGGTTCCCAAAATGTCACACAGTAATTGTGTCTATAGGATAAAGTGTTCAGAAGTGTGAATCTTGCTATATAGGGGAGAGCGGTAGACCGGTGAAGGTCAGAGTGAATGAACATAGACTATGCACGAAACGTCCCCGCCTAGAAATGTAGTAGAATTAAAAAGTCTGGGGAAAAGATCGGCTATAGCAATGCATGCTATCATCTATGGACAGCGGACATAAGATTGATTTCGACAATGTCGAAATTCTTGCAAGAGGATTTCATTCAACACACATAAAGGAAGGTTGACTTCTGAAGCTTTGCACATTTGAACCACATCGAATGCAGTATATAAGAAGGAGAGAAGGGGTAGACTTATCACCACCTATATGGCAAACTCTAATGAAGCAAGACAGAGGAAAAAATCAACAAAAACTCCATGAGCCTTCATGTTTATCACATGTGAATTGACGTCTTTTCTGTCATATGACAAATAACATACACTCACACACACTCATACAAAAATATACACAATGAGAATTTGACACTAGTCATTACAAATATATGATTGATGACTGCTTACATATTTCTATTGGCACGAATGTCTATCGACGAGAGACCTTCAAATAAACTGACTTCAATTTATGTAAAAAATGTTTTGACTGTATGTATTTTGATGATTAATAAAAAATCCGGATAAATCTGCTGAAGAAGCTGTGGCAGCTTAAACAGCGAAACGTTCAGAAAACAGATCTTGTTTTGATTTTCTTCTTTTCTTAAACAATCCGCTGGGATTAATTTAAATAATTTATAATGAATCAATCTGACTCGGCGCTCAAATTATTCCAGGAAGTTCGTAACACCTACGGTGTGGAAACTTATAATGCATAAAAACTGTATAAAAGTGTTACAGAGAGGATACCTTCCTCTCAAATGTGATAAAAATAGCTCTCAGTTTTAGATTGGAGTATCAACAGAGTATAATTCCCCATTGTGGGTAAAATTTATTCTGATAAAGTCTCACAGTGTTGTTATACAGTAATATTTACTGGGTAATAAATTGTGCTCGAAACGTGGTCATCAGTAAATATTACTACTGTATAACAACTCTGTGAGACTTTATCAGAATAAATTTTACCCACAATGGGGAATTATACTCTACCGCCACAGTGCACAAGTTCTATTCTTATATCAACAGAGTAATTTAATCACATTCTATGCATGGAATTATTTAGGTCTTCTAATCCTAACAATAACCCCGAATCTTTCTTGAACCTATCCGTAAACTAACTGTAATCTAACTCGAACCAACACCCTTATGTCGCCTTTATCGGGGGTTAACCTAACCCTAACTTGTCCTTGGCTTAAAGAATAGCTTAATCTTCTCTAAACTTATGCTGTAACTTCCCAGATATCCCATTCAATAAGCATAACACTTCGATGAGCATATTTTATTGATGATGACAACATTATTGATTTACCAGATTTCACTAACTTGCTCAGTGAACGTTTCAAGGTCATCGGTGCGGTCGCACTCCACTGGCAGTAGTTAGTGGTGCTTAAAGTTTAACTTGGTCGACATATTTCTACTTTCGTTATTTTTACATGCATGCTTGTGTCTCTCTAAATATTTATATATATATATATATATGTGGCTGTGTTCTCTGAGCTGGCTGGACAGTTAATTTGCGAAGCTTTAATCGCCCTACTAGGTGACATCTTCAGCGCACACTTCAATTTGAATTAAAGTGTGTATTTAGATTCCTCCACGAGTTTATTCATCATCTCTCCTGGTGACCTTGGACGTGATTGGCTGTTTTTGTGTTTTCACACCTAGGTTAATTTTATTGTAACTGATTGTTTCTTTGACTTGAACTTTGACCCTTTGTGTGTGAGGTTTCTTTCTTATCGGTGGATAAATTTTGTCTATCTCGATGTGTCTATTGATTGATGATTCACTGGAATACCAGGTAGGCTTCTGAAAATTCTCTGCTAGCATTCTTGGTGTTGTTTCCTTTGTCTAATATTTGAAGGTTGGTTGTACCAGTCTAATTGATGTTCGTGGTTTTCTATATGTAGTGAGGTGATATGAGCGAGGGAGTGGATGTCATGTCTTTTGACGGATAGCTTATGTTCGTGGATACGAAGACGAAGGGGACGTCCACTCCCTCATATCACTACATACAGACAACCACCGACATCAATTCGACTGGGACAACCAAACCAACGTTCAAATATTAGACAGAGGAAACAACACCAAGAATGCTGGAGAATTTTCAGAAGCCTGCCTGGTATTCCAGTGAATCATCAATCAATAGATAGACACATCGAGATAGACAAAATTTATCAACCGATAAGAAAGAAACCACACACACAAAGGGTCAAAGTTCAAGTCAAAGAAACAATACCAGTTCCAATACAAGTAGCCTAGAGGGCATGAAAACACAAAGCCAATCAGTCACGTCCAAGGTGGTCACCGACCAGGAGAGATGATTAATAAACTCACTCGTGGAGAAATCTAAAAGCTCACTTCAACAATTGAAATTGAAGTATGCGCTGAAGATGTCGCCTATCCAGTAGGGCGATGAAAGCTTCGCAAATTAACTACCCAGCTCAAAGAACACAAACACATCAAAATCATCCACCTGAGCTACAAATCTTCTCTATCATATATATATATATATGTTCAGTGTCGTGAATGTGTTTTCGTTGTGTTAACGAATGAGATTAGCATTACTATGCCTATGCGTATGCCTATATGCCTATCATAGTGCTTCTTTTTTGCTCATATGTATGCTCATGTAACCCTAATTATCATTTAAAAAATCATTTCATATTTAATTTGTTCAAATATGATTTTGTTTTACTTACTTGCTTACGAAACAACGACAACAAAGTCTGGATAACTAACTGACTAACTAACCAACCACCGTGTTTTTGAAAGTGTTGATTGACTTGTAAGTCAGTATTCACATTATAATAAAGGTTGTTTTCTTGTATTTCCCAATGAATGAAAAACAAAACTATAGGGTTCTGTTTTACTGACGTTTCGCTATTCAATGCTGCTGCTGCTAAAAGCTTTATCAAAGCAGTATTATTAAACCAGAAGAATTTACAAAATCCACTCAGCATACATATATAACAAAGAGTTAAGAGGTGGGTGAGAAAATAGACTTGACTTGACTTAGGTCAAGTTAAAAGGAGGACATATTGAAAGTTAAAACATAACAATGAAGATCACTAAACCAAATAACAAAGGTAATAGAACATCTGTTATGATATCAAAACAAAGTTTTCTAACTTGATCATCGTTCGTCAGTGTGGGGGCATTTTTCGTTGTCAAGTTTGTCAATTGGCAAAGATAACACAACCAAGTGTAGATTGTTGGATTTGATCAGCGTGTAAAATTATAAAACAGTGTGTGTTTATATGTTATATGATATTGCGTATCACATTCGTGTAGACTTTGTCACTTCATGGGAAGGGTGTCGTAAGCAGGTCAGATTCTGGTTTAGTCCATCATTCCTATTCAGACATTTCGGATTACATCAGATGATACGAGGTGCTTCTGATAATACTAGACGTTCTTTGTGATTTCTGAAATGCTTTTTCTGGATGATGATTTCAATATTGTCAAAACCAATTTCGTGGCCTGATTCTATAGCGTAGCGTGTAGACGACCTATGACTGATGATTTTTCAAACTTTTCTAGTTGAACTGGATTTATTTCTCGGTGGTCGAACAGATGCTCTACGGTGTTCATTTCTTCTGATTTTGATTTCTCTTTGGTGATGTTTGTCCGATGTATATGGCATCACATTCCAAGCATTTTATTTTATAGACACAATTAGATAGAGAATCTTTAGGGATTTGGTCTTTTATATGGACAAGGTTGTTTCGCAGTGGGCGTGTCTGATGTTTTGAAGCAAACTCTATTGTCGAGCTGATTGAGTACTCTTCTGATATCGTTTGACGTCTCTGCTCTATATGGACTGACGACTGTCGTTGTCGATGTTTTTGGAATACGTTTTCGGCCATACTTAGTGTCAGTGTTGATTTTGTTGATGAAGTTCGTTGGGTAGTTGTTTTGCTTGAAGAGAGTTTCAGTAATGTTTGATATTTCTTCTTCTTTTTCTTTCTCGTCGGTTATCAGAGAGTGTGCTCGTCTAAGAAGACTTGAAACAACTGAAATCTTTGCGCTGATGGGATGTGATAATCTGAAGTCTAAATATTTGTTGTTGGAGTGGGCTTTCTTCCTGAATATAGATGTACTATTACCTTTGTTATTTGGTTTAATGATATTGATTGTTATTTTGACTTTCAATATGTCCTCCTTTTAATTTGACCTAAGTCAAGTCAAGTCTATTTTCTCACTCACCTCTTAACTCTTTGTTATATGTATATGCTGAGTGGATTTTGTAAATTCTTCTGGTTTAATAATACTGCTTTGATAAAGCTATTAGCAGCATCATTAGAAAATAGCGAAACGTCAGTGAGAGCAACGATAATAACGTTTTGTTTTTCATTCATTCATTGGGAAATAAAAGAAAACAACCCTTATTATAATGAATATCTTACACCACCCAATACCCAAATTTTTTCAAACTGTTAAAAGTGAACTTAGTTTGGACATACATTACTTGTCATTCAGTATCTTTATACGAATTTTGTACATGAAAAAAAATTTACTTTGTCAAGTGTGTGGTAACTGTAAGCTGTTTTCATGTTGAAGTAGAACTGTCTTTACTGCATTATAACTTACTTTCCTTAGTTTATGTGTTAGGTGAAATTACACTATGGAACAGTATCATCCGGTCCCGTGTTCGTCACTGGTTCAATAGTGTTGCACACTTGCCAACTTTACACGTTGGTTGGTCCGCGCTGCTCTCCTAGGCCGGTAGTAATACGGATGGAGAAGGAAGGTTTAGCGTACGACGACGACTATCGACGCAACTCTGTAAAAGCAACACCGCAGCTATACTGAAATGTCAAAAATTCACAACCTGAATTCTTACGTTGTACTCACAGCACAAAGGAGTTAGAAGAAGAATAGAGTAGTAAGGACTGGTCGTGTTGTTAATGGAGACTGATTCTCAGATGTTTATTAACACTCCTTTCCGTTAGTAAAACAGTCATTTAAAAAAAGTGTTGTACAGGATGGAGTTTCGTGGAGTCAGTTCTAGTGAGAAGTCGTGACCAGTAAGGTCCATCCAAACGTCACGTATGAGGATGGATGTCCTACTGATGACATTGGTTGGTGCCAGTCGCTCTAAATCACGGATTGGTAGAAGTTAGATCTCATGGACTGGCTGGCCATTGAATCGGGTGCCAGTGAGTGGTGGCTGATTGGTATACGAGCCAGCCAGCTTGCTGGTCTTGTAACCGGAAGGTCCTGGGTTCGAACCCTGTGTGCAGTGGTGGGCGCGTACTGTCGATGATTCCCAAACTAGGCTGATGAGATGAAACAGCTGGCTGACTGTTCAGTACTCCCCATAATGCTGGTTTTCAATGCTTCTCTAACTGGTTGATATCAATCCGTGATCAACTCGTAAAAGAGCAAAACATAACTAACCCCGTACAAACCAAACTATAGAAACGTCGTATGTCTGTATGTGTTGATTTGCCTTTAACTATCAACAAACATAATGCTTCAAGAAGAATTCGTTAGAAATATCCTCTTATTCGTATTATATCACATGACTTACGATGAATAAATAGCATTGACGGCAGTTGTTTCACAGAGAATTTTGCTGGTTAAAATTGTTCACTAAATCGTTGAGGGGGCGGTGTTTTTTTGAAACAAACTTTTGTAATCAGTTCTATAGTGTCGCATTACTTTATTTGACATACTACATAACACAATGAGTGATACAATATAGTATGATTATTATTTATATTGCTAATATAAAGTTTTAGTGCACAATTTATTGCTAATTATCATCATCCTATCACGGTGTTCACATAACTTGCAGATTTCGTTTCTGTTATTATTATTATTATTATTATTATCGCGTTTCATATTTTGTTCTCTGATTTAATAGGTAATAATAATAATAGTAATAATAATATTTTCCACACATTTTTGGTATATTGGTGTTTTTTTGATAGTTGGGTGGTTTGAAATAATTAATTATTTGATAACATGGAGGATTTCATCATGAGTTGACATCAGTTAGAGAACCACTGGAAAGCCAACGAAATCTCACCGGGGTACGGATACAGAGGGCTAGTTTCGCATACGCCCGCCAGTTTACGCCGTCTGTGGCTCAGTAGACGTGATATCCGGCTGAGTGGCTATCGACCAAAGGGCGGGTGTACTGCCCAGCAGTTTGCTCCATCCTCGTTTATGGCCGTGAGTGAGACCTGGCCATTGAGAGTGGAAGACATGAATAGGCTGACTAGGTGTCGTCGATCATAGGTGCCTGAGTTCTATCTCCCATATGAAGTGGTATAATAAGGTGAGCAATATTGAGGTGAGGCATCGGTTGAGTGCTAGGTAGGGGGGGAGGGGAAATCAATCGATGAGACTGTGAAATTACATCGACTGAGATGGTTAGGACATGTGTTATGAATGAATGCCTAGTGATCGCCTTCCTCGACAATGGGCAATGTTAGCTGACATAGGATTGGTCAGGCTGGAAAAGAGCTAGCTAGCGGTGGTCAAACCAAAACATGGCTTCATCAATCAATGAAATCCACAACAGTTAGTTTAAGCCAGCCAGCCATCTACGTAGGAAGGTGTAGACTGGCTTCCTGACTGATTGGGGTCCTCGGGATGACGGTAAAAACCAATGAAGGCTGGAAACAATTGGTGATGATATGGCTCAAAATGATCGTTCTGAATGGCTGGCTGGCTGGCGTAGATGCATCCACTCCTTGTGATTTATAATTTCAAATGAAACTATATTGTGTTCTTTGTTATTACTATTCCTTTGTCTCACCGCACCTCTGTGTTTACTGTCTCTCTATTATGCATTTTATTCTGCTTTCTTCTCTTCCTTTGTGTGCTACATGGAGGGAGTGTGGCGACTGGAGCTGGTGCACATCGATGCAAAGTTCTGTGTCAAAAACAGACAGGGTGTATGTACTAGACACCAATTTCGTCTTAATTCAGAGCTCTTCATCGTCGCGTACTGTGCAATCAAGTTATGTTTAAACAATAATGTCCTGACATTGTTTCTATAACTTTGGCTTCATATATATATATGTATATATATATATATGTATATTTATATACTGAGTGATAACTTCGACTACTGGCGAATTGTCTGCCTCGTGTTTAATGGTTATTAAATTACCGTCTTGGCCTTCACCTCTCCTCCGTCTTTGATTTTCCTTTTGTTAAACTAAATCGACTTAGACAGGGAGGGGGGGGGTTCTTAGGTATGGATTGTTTATTTCACCTGAAATTTATTTACACGCGCACTTGTGAGCGCTAACAACACAGCACATTTCAGTTGCTTCCTTATTATTACTATTTTTTTGGTAAATAAACTTTCGTTTTTTGTTTGTGTGTGTGTGTGTGTGCGTGTCTCCTCGTTTGGAGACGTGGTGAAGTACTGACCTCTAAGCACACATCACTGTCAACCATTACGTGTCGAGTTCGAATCCTGCCAGGGCCTAATTTTAGCCTGAGTCATTCATTGAGTGGTAGTAGTAGTAGTAGTCGACAACCCTCACACGCACACGTTAAGTATGTTTTCTCAGCCAACCAGCCTTGAGTAACTGCAAGCCTTACAAATTCTATTTTTTTTCATCCTTCATATTTTGGCGAAATACAAGAATAGAGTCCCAGGATTGTAAATGTTCCAATGACTTTTTGAATGTTCCAATGACCCTGAACGCATGCTAGTCATTGGTTGAGAAAGCTTACCATTATTCTAGCGCTAAAATGAACCCTGTTCATGAGCTCAGATGACGTTTTCCAGTACTGCCTAGATAATGGATTGACAGGACGTACTCGGATATGCGGTTGTGGTGCTTCCATGAACCTCCAGTCATATACCCAGGTCACTGATGGATATGTATTCAGATGTACACAGAGTAGGAAGCGAATAAGTGTACGTACTGGTAAGTGACACTCTGAATTAATTGTTTTCTAGGAACTTTCCCTCGAAAAGTCGAAACTGTCTTTGACGAATATCTTGTTTCTGTCCAATTACTGGATTTTAAAAGTCTGGGGTGTGATCTACTGCGGCTCAAACGGCTAATACGTTGACGTCTACTGTGCAGTGGTTTCAATTTTGTCGAGATTTAGCCTCGCGGAAGATGAATAGTATTGCTCAGGTGTTGCGAGGAGTCGGTGTAGTCGTCCATATCGATGAAACCGTTCTTATCAAGAAGAAGTACAATCGGGGGCGTTCCAGAGCGAATAACGTTTGGGTTTTAGGAATTTATGACACCCAGATTCACAAAGGGTTTATCGAGCTGATTCCAGATAGGAGTGCTGATACACTCCTCCCTATTATTCAGCGTCTTGTCTTACCAGGCACCACCAGTCACACATATGGATGGGCAGGATACAACTGATTATCGCAACTGGGTTATTTACATCATTGAGTCAACCATTTCGATGACTTCGTCGACCATTTTCCATACTTCGGGTATGAGTGATGAATCATTCCTATTGCATGTGTTGGGTGTAGATCCGATGAACAAGAATTCAGTAATCAACCTCTCTCTCCACCTACCTAGATTACTTTTTAGAATTTTAACCCTCTCCCACCATGTTATTGTGTGGTTGTGTGTCAATGTATGCATTGCAATTGCTGAGCTTTCTTCTAAATTACTTATCTTTTAGGGGTCAATCATTTTTCCCTTAGCTAAATTCTTATGTTCTGACAATCTGACTACCCCCACTCGATCTACTAGTTTGACCTATGAAGTTGACCGTACTCACAGTCATTACAGGGTATTTTGTAAATTATATTATTTTGTCTAATTTGGTCAACTGGGTCCTTTAACCTACAGAGCTTGTCCTACCTGAGTGAGTTTGTAGGTTTAAATACCACAATGCCAAAATAAAAATAAAAATAATTGTGAAACTAGTAATAATAATATAAACAAGAGAGAATATAAGTCATCTACAGCAGTTATACCATATAAAGAGGGGACATCTGAGAGCCTACGTAGGATTCTAAATCAAGCAGGAATTAGGCTGGTGGTGGCATTCAAACCTACAAACTCACTCAGGTCGGATAAGCTCTGTAAGTTAAGGAACCCAATTAAACAAAATAATGTAATTTACAAAATATCCAAAAATGACTGTGAGTTAGGTCAACTACACAGGTCAAATTAGTAGATCGGGTGGGGGTAGTCAGATTGTCAGAACATAAGAATTTAGCTAAGGTAAGAATGGTTGACCCCACCCGAGAAGATAAGTAGTTTAGAAAAAAGCTCTGCAATTGCACTTCACGCATTAAACACAACCACACAACAGCATGGTGGGAGAGGGTTAAGATTCTAAAAAGTAATCTAGGTAGGTGGGAATGGAGAGAGGTTGATTACTGAATCCTGCCTGGTTCATCGAATCTACACCCAACACGTGCAATAGGAATGAATCATCACTAATACCCGAAATATGGAAAATACTACTACTACCAATCAAACCAAGCGAAAATCAAGTGGAAAACAATGGAACTATATAAATGAAGTTAGAAAGTCGTGTGATCACCTTGATATGATTATGAGCAGTAATAAATTGTGCTCGAAACGTTGTCATCAGTAAACATTACTACTGTATAACAACACTGTGAGACTTTATCAAAATAAAATTTACCCATTATGGAATTACACTCTACCACAACCACAGTGCACAAGTTTTATTCTTATATCAATATTTCGCCTCTACCTGTAATTCACACACACACACACATGTGTGGGTGCGTGCGTGTGTGTGTGAAAAGTGTGCTAAATTCACTTGAGCTGATTTACGCATTACTATTATTATTATTTTACTATGTGAGAATAAAAAGAAGAAGAAGCGTGTTGAGTAGTAGTAGTAGTTGATTTTGTCATCGATTATAACTATTATTATTATTATTACTAATTTATCGATCTATTCCAGGTCATTAGTTTTTGTGTTTTTGGTTTTGTTTTTCTTTTTGTGAAATTCTCTTCGGTGAGCACGCATACATGCAAAAAGAGTTTATAAGAGTTCTTCTTCTTCTTCTGTTTATGTCTTATATCTGTTGTGCTCTTTTGCCTGTCTTCTCTTCTTTTTTTGTATTCTACAACAAAAAAAACGATTTTAAGTGAGCACAGTTTGTTGTTGTTGTTGTTGTTATTGATCACTGGGGTAGTTCTCTCTCTCTCTCTTAAAATCTGTACACTGTGCATGCATGCATGTTCTCGTAATTTTATAGGGAAACACACCAATCGATTAGATATACAGATATATCCACGGTATGTATGTTGTATGCTTGTATGCGTAGATCTTGAAGATTATTCATTGAATTATTATTATTATTGATTTTGTTTTTCAGGGGTGTGGTGGTGTGTGAAAGCGGTTGTCGTTTAATGAGAAGTGTATTGAATATATAGATCACAATTGAAATTGATCGCTTTATCGAACCATTCTTTCAATATATATATATATATATTTTTAAGTATTGGTTTGGTAGGGATTTTGTTTAATTGTATGGAGGATTTCATCATGAGCTGACATCAGTTAGAGAACCACTGGAAAACCTGCTGGGAGTACTGGACAGCTGTTTCGTCAGCCTAGTCTGGGACTCTTCAGCAGTACGCCCCCACCGGGATTCGAACCCAGGACCTTCTGATTACAAGGCGAGCTCGTAGACCATTGAGCCACTGGGACCCGATCCAATGGTCCTTGAATTCTAACTTCTGCCAATTCACGCACGACATAGCGCGATCATTTCGCAATGACGAAACAGCTGTCCAGTACTCCCAGGTTTTCCAGTGGTTCTCTAACTGATGTCAGCTCATGATGAAATCCTCCATATATATATATATATATATATATATTCATTGATTAATAACAGAGTAGGCCTTTTGGATATGATAGAGAAGATTTCTAGCTTATAGGTGGATGTGTATGATTTAGATGTGGTGTTGTGTTCTCTGAGCGAGCAGCTGGATACTTAGTTAATTTGCAAAGCTTTCATTATTGCCCTACTACTACTACTAGGCAGGCAGGTGACATCTTCCTTCAGCGCATACACTTCAATTTCAGTTGTTGAAGTGAGCTTTTAGATTTCTCCACGAGTTCACCATAAATCATCTCTCCTTGTCGGTGACCACCTTGAACGTGATTGGTTGTTTTTGTGTGTTTTCACACCCCCTGTAGGCGGCTACTTTTATTGGAACTGGTATTGTTTCTTTGACTTGAACTTTGACCCTTTGTGTGTTTGGTTTCTTTATTATTGGTTGATAAATTTTATCTATCTCAATGTGTCTATTGATTGATGATTCACTGGAATGCCAAGCTTCTAAACATTCCCTAGCATTCTTGTTGTTTCCTCTGTCTAATATTTGAACGTTCGTTTGGTTGTCCCAGTCGAATTGATGTCCGTGGTTATCTGTATGCAGTGAGGTGATATGAGTGATGGAGTGGATGTCATGTCTTTTGACGGCTAGCTTATATTCGTGGATACGAAGACGAAGAGCAGGGATGTCCACTTTAGCCAATGTAGTGTTTTTTGCAGTTGTTACAATTTTTTATTTTGTGGATGATGTTGGTTTTATCTTCTTTCGTTGTTGAGTCGTTTGGTTGACATGGAACCAGCTGAGTGAAGTGATTTTGTTGGTTTGTGTGCGACGTCAATTCCTAAACATTTGAAGAGTGTTGCAGTGATATCTGCGATATCTTTTATATATGGTAAGGCGATTTTCTTTGTGGTTTCCTTGGGGTTTTTGGTTTGATAGTTTGGCTTGGGGGGCCGTATGTCTTTTGATGAAGTTCCGTGGATATCCATTCTTCTGAAAGGCATCCATGATATATCTTTCTTCAATTTTCCTTAAGGTGGGATTGCTGCAATGAGTCCTGACTGACTGTGACCCTCTTGATGAATAGTGTTTGTATGCAATTCCTTTTGTGTGTTACTGGATTGTTGCTGTTGTAATTCAGTATTTGGTCTGTGTGAGTTGATTTTCCATAATCTTGGATTTCTAATTTTCCTGTGGTTATTCGCTTGACTAAGACATCCAAAAATGGGATTTTGTTCTCGGATTCCTCTTCTCTTGTGAATTTGATGTCGCTGAAGACCTTGTTTATTAAGTTATGAGTTTTATCTAACTCGTTTCTTTTGATTATTACAAATGTGTCGTCTACGTAACGTTTCCAAAATTTTGGGTTTGATCTTTTGTAGGATTATGTTTTCGAGCCTTTGTATCACTGTTTGTGCAATCAAACCTGATATTGGCGATCCATCCGATGGGTGTTCCTTTGTCTTGTTCATATACTTGGCCGTTGAATTGGAAGTATGTTGTTAGGCATAGGTTTATGCATTCAAAAATGCAACACACAAGCTGGATGGAATGCATGACATGACATCCACTCTCTCGCTCATATCGCCCCACTGCATACAGATAACCACGGACATCAATTCGACTGGGACAACCAAACGAACGTTCAAATATTAGACAGAGGAAACAACAAGAATGCTAGGGAATGTTTAGAAGCTTGGCATTCCAGTGAATCATCAATCAATAGACACATTGAGATAGATAAAATTTATCAACCAATAATAAAGAAACCAAACACACAAAGGGTCAAAGTTCAAGTCAAAGAAACAATACCAGTTCCAATAAAAGTAGCCGCCTACAGGGGGTGTGAAAACACGCAAAAACAACCAATCACGTTCAAGGTGGTCACCGACAAGGAGAGATGATTTATGGTGAACTCGTGGAGAAATCTAAAAGCTCACTTCAACAACTGAAATTGAAGTGTATGCGCTGAGGGAAGATGTCGCCTGCCTAGTAGTAGGGCGATGAAAGCTTCGCAAATTAACCATCCAGCGAGCTCAGGGAACGCAACGCCACACCAAAATCATCCACCTGAGCTACAAATCTTCTCCATCATATCCTGTATCCCTTTTCCTATTTCCTTTCTTAATCGGTTGTTAATTACGTTATCGTAATATTAACGGTAATCGAGTTTTTTTTAATTCCTTCACGTTCCCTGTGGAACATAGGGTTGAAGCTAGTGGCTTGAAGTTTCTGTAGCAATGTTCATTTTACAGGATGGGGTTGCTAGCCTCATGCCCAACCTTTCCTCTTTACAGGCGTTTTTTTTCGGCTTATCGAGGTAAAGGAGTTTGTCGGTGGCCGGGGATCGAACCCGGTACCATATGCTTGGTCGGCGAGCGTCGTAACCGCTATGCCACCGACGTATTTGTGTATATACTCAGTCTTAAGTTTTCATTTGGAACTGATAGACAAAAGAGATATTTTACAAGTGTTTTGTTTCACCAGTTTTTCATTGCTTTTTTCAAGATCCCTTTTGTTACAACTTCAAATGTCTGTTATAGTGTTCACATAAAGACTTGAATTATTTGTACGTGATCTCGCTCGCTTGCTCAATATCATATTGTGTGATGGTGTTCGATGGTCCGTCCTCCTCAATGGCCAGCTGTGAGCGAGACGTGCCCATTTAGAGTGGAAGACATGAACAGGTTGCCTAGCTGTCTACGATCATAGGTGCCTGCGTTCTATCTCCCATGTAAACTGGTATAATAAGGTGAGCAATATTGAGGTGAGGCGTCCAGTGAGTGCAAGGTAGGTGGGTGAGGAAATCAATCGACGAGGTTATGAAGCAGTTAGGACATGTGTTACGTATGCCTAGCCCATCATCGACTTCCTTGACAATGGGCAATGTTACCTGACATAGTGTCACGCTGGAAGATAGCTAGCGGTGGTCAAAGCACCAGACAATGAAATCCACAACAGTTAGTGTAAGCCAGCCAGCCAGCCACGTAGGAAGGTGTAGACTGGTTTCCTGACTGGTTGGGGTCCTCGGGATGTTTGTAAAAACCAATGAAGGCTGGAAACTATTAGTGATATGGCGCGGATGCAACCAATCCTTGTGACTTAGGATTCCAATGAAACTGTTTTGTTCTTCGTTATTACTATTCCTTTGTCTCACACCTCTGTTTACTGTCTATATTATGCATTTCTTCTGTTGCTTTGTGTAATACATGGAGTGGAGGGGGTGTGGCGACTTGAACTGCCGCACATATGTCGAAAACCGACCGACCGACCGCTTCACTATTACCACTGTTTTTTTTATAATGAAAATTTTCTTTTAGATCGGTGTATTGATTATAATTGTGTGTAAGCCTTTCTCACAGTCATATTATCTTCACTGTTTTTTTTGTTTTTTTTGGTTAAAATATGCTTGTGTACCACTTAAGTTTTGACATACGATGAAGGTAGTCGTGATGACGTCGATGCAAAGGCAGCATTAGCTGAACTTGAAAAAATGCCACATATTGGTGTCTCAAAAGTTGGACAAACTGGTGTTGGTACTGGTGGCATATTAGACAAAGTCGATGGAATCCGTACAGTCGGTGAATTAGGCGATGAAGCTGCTTTAAATGATTCGCAACACACTGAAGGTGAGTCATCTTTTTTTTTCATTGTGTACACTGAAGTGGATTTACTCACTCACTCCCTGCCTGTCTGTCTCAATTAGTTTTGTTTTAAATAGTAATCGATGTTACCGAAAAACCCTTATTTTTTTTACCAAAGAAGGTTTATAGTTAGTTAGTGTGATGACAAATTCCTGCTTTGAACGCATAAAGGTGTTGTTTGAACTTCTTAACTGCCAGCTAGGGCTAGCTTCCACGAACTTTAGGATACGCCCTCCCACAAACACGCTTTTATAGATAGATAGGCCTTTAAAAGATGTGTTAGTTAACGTCAATTTTATATCCTGTCTCCTCTGCAATATGTTTCGCAATAGACGAGCTAGGTCTTCGTCTGTTCGCACCAATAATGGGTTCTGTAGATTCCATTTGTTTCTGGAGCCATTTAGGAGTATGCTGTGAAGCCAGCCATCCCTTACTTGCAGAGATCGATGAGTCCTACCTATGTATGTTTGTGTGTATGTGTGGCCACACGTACATTCAAATTGGTGAATACAGTGGGAGGATGTGACATCATTTTTCGCATGTTCAAAGGGCTTAGATGGGTGGATATATTGCCTTTACATTCTCAATTATTATGATATTAGCTGCATAAAAAGTCTTTTAAACCACAACGCCGTTCAATCTTTGCCTGGTGATCAAGCTGCTATGATGTCCCGCCTAAACATGGGGTAGCTTGATGTACCCATCTTTCTTAGGGGCGAGTTGTAGACAGTGGGCCTTGGTCTTCCATTTGATTACTTTATATCTCCTGATGAACTTGTCTGGATAATTGTTATCAACCACAGTTTGTGTCAAATTTCTTTCTTCCTCATCATCAATTGTGTCTGTATTTAGTGCATATTCGTTGAATTCTACTGAAGAGGCACCTACCTCACTCACTAAGGCTTTTTTCTACCGACTAGGACATAAACTGTGGTAATGAAGATACTGTCCTGTCCAGGTAGATTTTCTATAAATAAAAGAGCCTTAGTAAGATGTAAACGATATCCTTTTCGATAAATTCCTCCTACCCTTCTCGCTCTACAATTATATCTATATATGCATGTTTATATACATAGAATATACTAGATTAGTAGTCAATAACAATATTAGTGTGCTTTTTAAATAGTAATATCGATTTGTAAAGTAAGATCACAATGGAATCACCACAGTTCATTAAAGATGCTTTAATTATAATAATAATAATAATAATAATAATAATAATAATAATAATAATAATAATAATAAAGATATAGTAGGAAATAGAATATCAACTAAAATTAGGAAAGTTCCACAAAAATTCAGGATCGATCATTGAAACCTCGATGGCCAAGCGGGTGAGGATAATGTCTGAACCAACCAACTTCTTTTGGATGCAGAAATTAGACTTGTTAATATGGATCCCAACAGCCAGCCAACCAGCCTCAGCAATATTTAGTAGTCGAACTGTTAAGGCGAAATTGAGATTTGTTAGTTGGTATGCGGTAAATGACCGTGAAAGCCGCCACCTTGTTAACATCAATCAGTCTTGTGTTTTGTATCCAAAAGAAGATAAGTGAGATAGAATATAATAGCGCTGTGGATAGATTTTGTTTGTCCTTTACTTAACCAATCAACCAACCACTGTGCAGGGTGATGTTCGGAAATTCGACGACAAACACTCCTGATTGTACAGCCTATGCGAGTAACTGGCTCCGCAGGAGCAGTTTAATTAGTAGATACACATGGAAGATGCGTGGTTTGAATGATCCTGAATTTTTGTGGAATTTTCCTAATTCCAGTTGATATTCTACTCGCTATTATGTCTTAATTATTATTATAATTTAAGCATCTTTAATGAACTGTGGTGATTCCATTGTGATCTCACTTTACAAATCGATATTATTTGAAAAGCACACTAATATTGTTATTGACCACTAATCTAGAATATTCTATGTATATAAACATGCATTTATGGATATAATTGTAGAGCGAGAAGAGGAGGAGGGATTTATCGAAAAGGATATTCTTTGCTGGCTCTATTATATTTTGTGTTTCATAAGATATTAGTTGGTGCCAGTTATAATCCGGAAATTTTTAAAAATTGTATATAAATTTTAAATTTACTCTTTACGATGTGTGTGTATCGTTTTTCTTAATCTTTCTTTTTGTTTTGTATGTTGTTGTTTATTCAGTGAATACATTAACAGAAGAGGAGAAATCTCGGATTATGTCATCTGAGTCGTTCTTACGCTTCTTTCAGCGTTCTTCACGTATTGTCGAACGAGTGTTATCGCGTAATGAAGATCTTTTTGAAGAGTATACCGGTGAAGATCACGAGGCGAAAGAGTAAGTCGTTTCTGTGTTGTTGTTGTTGCTGTTGTTTTTTTTCTTACATCTAACGACTATTGCCTCCTACCTTTGATGATATTGTTGTTGTTGTTTGCGCATGCATTTTGTGCTTATTTATGTCACAGATAATTCTTATTTTATATAATACAGCATTCATATATGTGTAAAACTTGGCCACTGTGGTGGTAGTAAGTAATTCCATATTAGTTTGTTTATTAGATATATCACACAGTGAAACAGTATTATTTACTGGATGACACAGTTTCGAACAAAATTTATTACTGTTCATAATCATATCGTCAATTATAATCACACGACTTTGAGACTTGAGTTTTGTAGTTTTCTTTGTTCTCTCCTATTTGTCTTATGGGTAGTAGAATTCTCCAGATATCTGGCTGGACAGGTGTTGAATCATTCCTATCACACGTATTTTTAGTTGATTCGATAAACAAAGCTTCTGCTATCAATCTCTCCCTCCATCCACCCTGTGACATTATATTTTAAAACTGTCATCCTATCCCATCCTATTGTATGGTTGCGTGTGTAATTGCATGTAGTGCATGCGATAGCTGCTGAACTATTCTCTAGATTTCTTATCTTATTCAGGTCAACCAATCTAGATTATGCTGCTCGGCTAGTCTGACTCACTGACTGACCTTGTTCTACTACTCTGACCTATGTATTTGACCTGACAATCATCGCAGGCAGTGTATTAGATAAACTCAATTGTTTTGTCAGTTAAAGGATCCACAGGATTGATCCTTTAACCGACAAAGCTTGTTTCTGATTGAGTTTGTGGTTAGTTTGAATTCCAGCCACTTTTATTCCTGCCTGCCTGCCTTGTTAAGAATTCTGCGTAAGGCTTCCGAGGTTCCTTCCTTGTATGGAATTACTACTGATGATTTAGATTCCTTATTATTGGTGTCGTCATTAATATTATTATTATTATTGTCACTATTATTATTACCATCATTATTGTTATTATCACTATCACTACTATCATTATTTATTTTATTTTTACATTTCCTTACATATTTCCTGACTGATTTATCGGGGTAATTATTAAGTTTCAAAGTTTCTTTTATGTGTATCAGTTCCTGTTTTTAGATTTTCTTCGGTACTACTTAGTTTTTGTGCTCTGTCACTTAAACATTTCACCAATCCTATTTTTACTGACATAGATTGCGTGGGATGATCGGAAGTCCAAGTATCTGTTTGAATGTGTGGGTTTCCTGTAAACACACACATACACACTAGCGTATTCAACTTCCCATCTTCTTTTCTTTTTACACTGCAATCTAACATTGGAAGTTCCCCCGCTTCCTGACTTTCCAATTCATAAGTGAATTGAATTGCTTCAACCTTCGAGTTGATGTGTTCGGAAAACCTATCCACATGCTGTGTTCAAAGTACAGTTAATGTGTCATCTACATACACCTCCACCATAGCATAGCTGTACTCCCAGCATTATGTCCTCAAGTGGCACTTTTGTCCTAAGTTCGAGTTCTTGGTCAGAAATGAGTTCGTTTCTGACTGCCTCTATAGTCATATTTATTGGTATACGTGTGTATAAACTGATAATGTCAAAACTAACCGTTTTCTCTTCATTATCTAATTTTAAATTATCTAATCTATGTTTTAGTTCATAAGAATTTGTTAATCTTGATGTATTTGAGTGGCTTTTAAGGGGATTTAATATCATGGCTAAATATTTAGATAATTCATATGTAGGTGAATTTTTAAAATCAACTATAGGTCTGTCTAATAGGGTATCCTGACTTATGAACTTTAACAACACCATACTAGGGTTATTAGTAGTTTTGGGCATTAAATTAAAGCACTTAGACTCACCTAGAAACGGTTTCATTTGACGTATAAGGTCCGCTATGGACCTCTTAACTTAATTCATAACTGTATCTATTGGTTTATTAATTTCCACATATGGTCCTGTTTTTTTTATGTGAGTATTTACCTTGTTCAAATAGTCTGATTTGTCTAATACTACTGTTGCATTTCCTTTGTGTGATATATCTAATAAACAAACTCATAGGGAATGCAGGCATTCAGACTAAAGTTGTATTTGTATAAATTGTATCTTCATGTGTGTACTACTTATGAATAGATATATATGGAGTGGCAACGTCTTCGGACCAACACAATTAAAATTTGTATGTCGATGGTCAAAGTGTTTGGAGAGGACACGCAAGTAGAAGAAGGTGACAACACTGAGAAAGTATTGAATAAGAAATGGAAAAGAATGACATGATGATTATCATTTTCACGAGTTGATCACAGATTGATATCAACCAGTTAGAGAAGCATTGAAAACCAGCATTGTAGGGAGTACTGCCAGACAGTCAGCTGTTTCATTTCATCAGCCTAGTTCGTGAATCATCGGAATTACACACCCACCTCAATGGTGGGTGGGTTCGAACCCAGGACTTTCCGGTAACAAGGCAAGCTAGCTGGCTGGCTGTCTCGTACACCATTCAGCCACTGGGACCTGATTGATTCCTCAGTGGCCAATGCATGAATTCCAACTTCTACCAATTCGTGAGGCATTTACCGCGACTGGCAGCAACCAATGTCATCGGTAGGACATCCATCCATTCTCACACACGTGACATCTGGATGGCTCTTTTACCGGTCATAGCTTCTCAGTAGAAGTGACTGACTCAAACGAAACTCCATCCTGTAGAAGTTAGAATTCGTGAGCCACTGAATTGGATCCCGATGGCTGAATGTGGTATACGAGCCTCCCTGATATCAATCCGTGATCATCTCGAAAGAGAAAAAAAGAGATGAGCTAAAAGTAATGAGCAATTGGATCAAAAATTCCATTATGGGTAAATTTTGTTTTGATAAAGTCTCACAGTGTTATACAGTAATGTTAACTGATGACGTTTCGAGCACAATTTACTGCTCATAATCATATCAAGGTATTAAACCTAAAAACTCACTCAGGGACAAGCTCTGTAGGTTAAAGAACCCTGTCGGTTGACCCAATTAGACAAAATAATATCATTTACAAAATACGCTGCAATAACCATGAGTTAGCTCAACTACATAGGTCAAAGTAGTAGGTCAGGGGTAGTCAGATTGTCATAAAATAAGAATTTAGCCAAGGTAAAAATGGTTGACCCCGAAAAGATAAGTAAACTCAGCAATTGCACTGCGTGCATCAACACACAGGTGCACAATAGGATGGTGGGAGAGGGTTAAAATTCTAAAAAGTAATCTAGGTAGGTGGGAATGGAGAGAGGTTGATTACTGAATCCTGCCTGGTTCATCGAGTCTACACCCAACACAACACATGCAATAGGAATGATTCATCACTCATTCCTGAAATATGGAAAATAATACTACCAATCAAATCAAATGAAGATCAAGTGAAAAACAATGGAACTATATAAATGAATTTAGGAAGTTGTGTGAGTAATGCCTTGATATGATTATGAGCAGTAATAAATTGTGCTCGAAACTTGGTCATCAGTAAATATTACTGTATAACACTGTGAGACTTAATCAAAACAAAATTTACTCATAGTGAAATTACTCTCTACCACAGTGCACAAGTTTTATTCTTATATCAATGGATCAAAAATTACCTGAAAATCCACACAAGTTAACGAGCTCCTCCATCTACCCTTAGACTGAAGCGCTGAAAAGAAACCTGGGGAGTATGCGGAAATGCAGAAATATTATCACTTGTGTAGTAAAATGCGAAGACACCACCAAATTTTACACCTACATGATTCTTGCATCTCTTAAATCAAACAAAAACACAAGATAGACTTAGAGAACAAGAAGAATTATTAATTGTATTTCGTTGTATTTTTCGTATTGAATGCGTTAGGCACAAATTATTTTTTCTGAAATATTTGAAATTATTTACAGGGGAGCATACCACTGAAGACTAACATTTTGTCATTTTGTAATGATGGATTGATTACGGTTTTTTCTTAAGGGAATTAGAACGACTACTATTTTTTCCTTAACATATAGAAAATAAGTGATCCCCTTATTTTTTGATTTCACTTCCAGGAATTAATAAAACCCGTAGTCAGTATTACTTGTAATGCAGCGAATAAGAAATAGGGGTCGCGCTATGTCATGAATTGGCAGAAGTTAGAATTCATGGACCATTGGATCGGGTCCCAGTGGCTTAATGATCTACGAGCTAGCTCGCCTTGTAACCACAAGGTCCTGGGTTCGAATCCCTGTGTGTACGTACTGCTGAAGAGTCCCGAACTGGGCTGACGAAACAGCTGGGTGTCCAATACTCCCAGGTTTTCCAATGGCTCTCTAACTAATGTCAGTTCATGATGAAAATCCTGTAACCGATCAAATCCCTACAAACCAACACTTGAATAGAAAAGAATAAGATGATGGTTATTATCATCTCGGTTTTGATCACGGATTGATATGTGTTAGAGAAAGAAGCATTGAAAACCAGCCACATGGAGTACTGGACAGTTGTTTCGTCGTCCACGTTTGGAACTCATCGGCAGAGTACAGTACGCACCGCACCCACGCCCAGGGTTTCGAACTGAAGACTTTCCAGCCACAAGACAAGCTTGTGAACCACTCAGTCTCTGCGACGTGAAATAAAAAAAATGGCCCATAAATTCTAAATTCTTCCAATTCGTGATTTTAGCGCGACCGCGGCTGCTTTCGCTAACTTACACCGTCTCTGGCGTAGGCGTGACATCCGGGACTCTAAGAATCAATGGCTGGAGACGATAAGTGACATGGCTCAAAATCGTTGTCAGTGGCGCAGATGTATTCAGTCTCTTGTGTAATCTATCATATTCCTTTCTACCATTACTCATTCGTTCTGTTTCACTCTTATACTTGTCAAAACTCTATTGATTGATTCTCTTCACTCATTTTCTTGTCTACGTTTGTGTGCTATTTGGAACGTGGCAACTCGAACTGCTGCACTTCGATGCCAAGTTCTATGTTGAATCCAGCCAGTCAGCGCGACCGCCGTCAGCTAGTGTCTTAGACAGGCAGGTATTCGTTCTCATTCCCGACCAGGTGCCTTTCCACTGGGGTCATGTGACTTCTCACTCAAGCTTCAGGCAACTTCGTTGTGCAGCCCCGGTCACTAATGAACTGGATGGTCCTGGGGTTCGTAACCGCGTTGGTGTGTACTGCGCCTATGAGTCGCAGACTGGGATGAAATAGTTGTGTAGTACACCCTGGTTTTTTCAAGGGTTGTCTAACTTATTACTTCTAATCTTACTAGTCTTGTTCACTACTGTATTATGTTTACAAGATAGCATAGTTTTTCCAGGACCAGTGGTTATATATATGTTTCCTAGATATTTCACACAGTGAAACAGTGTTATTTACTGGATGACGTTTCGAACACAATTTATTGTTCATAATCATATCAATGGTAATCACACGACTTTGACACTTGAGTTTTATAGGAAAGAGTATCGTTTGCTCGATATATTATTGATGATGACAATATTATTATTTATTTCCCGGATTTCACTAACTTGCTCAGTGAGCAGCGTTTCAAGGTCATTGGTGCGATCGCGCACTCCATTGACAGTAGTTAGTGGTGCTTAAAGTTTAACTTCGCCATATATATACGTGTATAAAAATCAAACAGTTCATCTTGGCTCCATTAGTCTCGTTTTCTTTTTGCTCCTGGCTGGCTGGCTGAATTCGACATAGAACTTGGCAACGAAGTGCAGCAGTTCGAGTTGCCACGTTCCAAATAGCATACAAACGTAGACAGGAAAATGAGTGAAGAGAATCAATAGAGTTTTGACAAGTATAAGACTGAAACAGAATGAGAAATGGTAGAAAGGAATATGAAAGATTACACAAGAGACTGAATACATCTGCGTAAGCCATTGACAAGGATTTTGAGCCATTTCATCTATTGTCTGTCTCCAGCCATTGATTGATTCTTAGAGTCCCGAGGGCGGGCCCCAACCCGGAAGTCTGTATTTCCCTACCTGACTCAGTTTAACTGTCAAGGATTTCATGGATTCCTGAGGCCATATTTTTGTTTGGCATGGCACCGCTTACTCTTTTCCAACCTGCACCTATATCAGCTAGTAAATGCCCTTTGGGAGGTGAAGGCGATGGTTAGGCATGCGCAGAACGTGACCTAGCCATCTCAATCTATGTAACTTTATACCCTCGTCGATTGATTTTCCCTCTTTACCCAACACTCTACGCCTAACCTAACGTCAACATTACTTACCTTATTATGCCACCTAACGTGAGAAAGAGATCGTAGACATCTATGATCAAAAACAGTCAACCTTTTCATGTCTTCAACTCGTATTGGCCATGTTTCAGAGAGCCATAGAGAAGGACAGAGCGAACTGCTGAGCAGTACACACGTCCCTTGGTTGATAGTCGTATGTCCGGCCTACGCCAGAGATGGTGTAAGTTAGCGAAAGCAGCCCGAGCTATTTGGATCGGATCCGTGCTGAGATTTTGTCATCAATCAATCCGTTGGTGCTGATACAACTTCCCAAATAGGTGAAGTGGTCAACATGGTGTTCTATCACTTCACTCCCTATCACTACCAAGCTAGCAGTTGACGTAGTCCAGTCATTCCTGTAGCAGCATCTTACATTTTACAGGGGCGAATCGCATGCCAAACATACGAAGATTGCTGCAGCTCAAGGTGTTCAGAAGACTCTGCTGTATTTTTTGTCAGCATCCTCCCCTAACAGGACAATGTCATCTGCATATTCTAAGTCCATAAGGCTATATTCCCTGGTAACAAGTCGATTCCCCTAAGTCGTTAAGTTCAGTTAAGGATACTTATATTAGCAGCATATCTATGATGAAGTTAAAGTTTTTACCCCGGATAAAGTTAATCCCTAATTTACTGGATATGGTTTCTTTTTTTCTGCTTTCACTAGATCTGATGAATTGATCACTGTGTCACTAGAGTTTTTCGATGACCGATGGTCTAAAAATCGTAAAGTCACCGATTTGGATTGGTCGACCATATTCCCCGAGCTATGTCTTGCAGCGTATAATTCCAATGAACAAAATGCTCATGAACCAGAAGGTGTATGTCTCGTGTGGAATATCAAGTATCCAAAGCTAAAGACTCCAGAGCATATATTCCATTGTCAATCAGCTGTCACTTCAGCTAGTTTATCACGGTTTCATCCAAATATTGTTGTGGCTGGAACGTATTCTGGACAGATTGTCTTATGGGATAGTCGGTAAGGTACTTTCTATATACGTGTATACATCTCTCTCTCTCTCTTCAATTAAATCGGTGTTCCTTATTTGTTTTGCTTTTGATTGTGACTTCTCTCCGCACCCCACCCCCGCCAGCTTCCTTAAGGGCCTGTAACCTTGATTTTGACTGTTCCTTGCACTAGATAATGTTCTGAGCCGACATCTACTCATCTTTTGGGACTGTAATTCCTATCCGGATTAATAAACTACTAGACAAGGTTTTCAGTCTGTATAGGTTTGTTACACACATACACTTTACGCATTTTCTCACATATCTTATATGCAACAAAGTTAAACGGATTTTCAGAAGAATGGATAGATACTGAACAAAGAATATAATAAATATTCTTTTCGATAACGCCTTCATCATCATCATCATCAGGCACTACAGTTATATATCCATCCATTATAGTGAATGAATGAATGAATTAGTGTTATGAACAACAACATGAATGTTGCTGTTTAAATAACATCGAATCAATAAATAATAATAATAATACCAATGGATTACAGTTCAATAGCATCAACATAACAATACACACTGAATGTCAGACAGAGAAGTTAGGAAAGATAATATTACAAATTCATGAATTTATAGTGTCTACTGAAAGCCGGTCAGGGCAGTAGTAGTGGCTGGCTGGACTTGCTTCTTCTCCACACACAGAGCATTGGTTGTTTGAGGCGAATCGCAATAACCTCTGCAGTTTGGAGGAGCATTCGGTGCTTCGATAATGATTTTGTCAATTTATGTGGCACCCGTTAGATGATGATAGAGAAGGATTCTTCCACACTGGCTGGCTAGCTGGTTTTTTGGCCGACTGGCCGGTTTGCACCAGATGGTCCAATATCAAACCGTTGATGATGGTTTTCACTACACCTTTACTTAGCCATAGTGGGAGATGTCCCCTAGCGAGCGAGCACGAAAATTCAAAATCCTAGAGCAACAACGGCCAATATAACTCGCTCCACCAGCACAAGCGCAGTTGAATTGCTATATAAAATCTGAAGTGGCCAGCTAGTCTAGGTACTTCATCTTTCAGTCGAGGAATCACCATCGGTCGTGTAGAGAATAAGACGTGCAGTTCGCCGCCAGCATTAAAAGTTCTTTCAACTCACTTTCTCAATTTCCTCACCTGGTATATCCATCGCCCTTGAATTGCAGTCGTATATGAAGTGGCTTTTTGTTCACGGATGTATGGTGAGCAGTCCTTTTCCGCCGCTTTGTTTGTCATGTGTTTCTTGATAGCTATTTGTCGGGATAGCTACTTTCGATCTATCAAAGTATCATATACAATGCTTCTTAATTCATCTTCAGTTACTTCCTCTGGGTATATAGCTCTAACTAACTCTGGCCGAGTGAGGGTCTTTACTAAATTTCTTTTGTACTGGACAGAGGAACGAAGCTGTGAAAATGTGTGTATATTGTCCTGTCCAAGTACTTTTGTCGATGCGAATTTCTTTTTATGCTACCATCTGGTTTTCTTGTAAAAGGAGGACGGGGATCCAGAAAGGCAATTCATACTGTTTTGGGATTCTTCTTCGCAGGTAGAGACTAAGTAGAAGTGAAATTGAGCAAATAAGTTGGATGACGTAACATAAATGACTAGAAATTGAGCGTTGTTCAAGTCAGTAACAGTGGTAGTGAGGTGTAGAAATTGAATCGGGTGGGGGTAGAGAACAAGAAAGTTGAAAATGTTAAATATTACAATTGAGAAGACATAATAATACTAATGAAGAGACAGAAAAAAAGATTAGTTAGAATTTACTTGTCGGGTAATAAGATAGATTATGTCCATTACAAGTGTGTAGTGATTGAACGAACTTCTTCTGTATGCAGAGTTCAGGACTCAGCGAGTGAATCGCCATTGCTTCTGCAGTTTGAAGAAGTCTGATGATTCGTACACGTTTTAGGAAGACTATTTCTTACTCTGTAGACGACTTTGAAGTTTGTTTGGGGTGTAGCTTGGTTTCTGGATTTTATGAGATGTTCTTAGATACAGCTACGGGGGCATCGATTTTCTCCTTTGTAAAACCATGTTGGTAAGTGTTCTGTGATACGTTTAGAAAGCGATATTAACTAACCAAAGCGGTATTAACTAATCAATTATCTAAACTTGACAAACCTCATGTACACACACACACACAAATAATTATATGTAAATGTGAATGAATTCACCATCGAAAAGAGTCTTTTCGCTGAACGTCTTCTCTTTTTCATATTCATTTTTTGTTTTGTTTTGTTGTTTTGTTTTTCTGTGCAGGGTTATGAAACGTACGCCAGTTCAACGCAGTCCACTAACATCATGGGCGCATACACACCCGGTATTCGCAATCACCTTAGTCGGTACACAAAATGCGCATAATATCATAAGCCTTGGAACAGATGGATCATTATGTGCATGGAGTTTAGAAATGTTATCACAACCGAGAGAGAAAACTAAAGTATGCGAAATGTCTTCCGGGGGATTATTCGATGTTTATCCCACGTGTATGTCTTTCTTTGCTAACGATGTGAACAATTATGCCGTTGGTGCTGAAAATGGTAATGCTTATTGTGGACAACGGCATAGTAGGTAGGTATGAATTACAATGACTTTATTTTATTATTATTATTACTATTACTATTATTATTTCCTTTAATTCCTAGAGGAACATAGGGCTTCAACCGAGCGTCTCCATTGCGTTCGATTCTCTGCTAAAGTTTTCACCTGACTCCAAGTTTGCCCACACGTTTTCATCTCCTCTTCACATGACCTCCTCCTCCAAGTCACCCTCGCACTGACGACCAACTCGCCGCTTCCCTTTCGGGTTCCACTCGACCAATGGTTTGTCTAGTGATGTCACTTGATGGTTTCCTCAGTGTATGGACAATCGGTTCCTGGTTGGTTTGCTCCCGTAGGTCCCTATTGCTAATCTTTTCTGGCCATCTGATCTTGAGTATTGAGCGAAGACAACTAGCTGTTGATAAAGGTCTTTAGTTTGTTTGAGATACTCTTTATGACACGCTGGCCAAGTCTCTGATCCGTATAGTGAGTAGCACTGACTGACTTCACATTGGAGTTGGAAATCCGAATCTTATTTTCGATGCTGGATGTTGAGTGCTGTTGACCTATACACAAACTTGAGAGTAATGAAAGCTTGTCTTGCTTTCCTGACCCTTGCTGCTTTGATATCCTCGCCAGTTCCGTCCTCCTGTAGTTGAAACGATGCTTCCCAGGTAGGTGGGTAGGTGAAGGAGGTTGTTTCTTTCAGGTTCCTCCCATTTACACCGGCTGATTGTTGTCTGTTGTTGTTGGCCAGGAATCTTCATCACCTCTGGTTTTTCTATGTTCAACTGAAGTCCCTCACATCTTTGATGCTTCTTCTACCAACTTGTTGCTTTTCACTTGCAAATCTTCCAGCTTGGGGGGAACCAGACATATATCATCGGAGAAGTCCACATCCCCCAAGTTTTTCGTGAGGGTCCATTTTATGCCTGTTTCATCGTTGACCGGCACGCTGTCTGTCGCATTATCCAATCTACTGCAATCAGGAAAATCATTGGCGATAGTAGGCAGCCAGCCTTCCTTGTCCTACTCCCGTCTTTACTTCTTCGAAGGATTCCGTAAGTTTCCCGTTGCGGATTACTTGGCAGCATGCAGCATTGTCGTACAACTAACTGTTGGATGAGATGTATAATTGTCGGCAGCACCCTGTAGTAGTAGCGAAGTAGTTGCCAAATCACCTCTCGATTGACGCTGCGCTGTCGAAAGCCTTTTCAAAGTCGGTGAAGTTGAGATATACAGTGGTGACAATAAGTAGACATTTAGTAACTTGAAGTAGTAATACAGCAATAGAAATATGACTTCACACCGGTTTCATTTAAGAAAAATGTCAATGAAATATATTGACAGGGTGGCTGAGTGGTTAAGGCGATGGATTGCTAATCCATTAGGTTTCCCCGCGTGGGTTTAAATGCCTTCGCCGTAGGGATTTTGCGTCGGTGGCATAGCGGTTAGGACGCTTACCGACCATGGTCCGGGGTTCGATCCCCGGCCACCGACGCACTCCTTTGCCTCGTTGAGCCAGAAATAAAAGCTGGTAAAGAGGAAAGGTTGGGCATGAGGCTGGCTGGCTAGCAACTCCATCCTGTAAAAATAACCACCACTGCGCTACAGAAACTTCAAGCCTTCAGCTTGAAGCCACCCTATGTTCCAGTGGGAACATGAAAGAAAAACAAAGTGAAATATATAAAGTACACTTCAAAACACATCGTTTTAATTTATCTCTCTTTTGATCAGCTACTAATATTCCTTTCATTTCATTACTGAAGATAATTATTATGATTTATTTATTATTATTTTTTCTTTTCAAATATAGTCGAACTGGAGCTGCTGATGAATCTTCACGTCATGTAACCTATAAAGGTCATAAGGCACCACTGACAGCCATATCTACTCATCCTAGTCCAGGGGCTTTTAGTTTCTCCTCCTTTTTCCTTACCGCATCGTTTGATTGGACTGTACGCTTATGGTCTACTCGGGAAAATAAGCCGATCTACACATTTGACGACTATTCCGATTATGTTTATGATGTGTCTTGGAGTCCTGTACATCCAGCCGTGTTTGCTACTGGAGATGGTACTGGATATATAAGTGTGTGGAATGTGAATCAAGAGCCTGAAGTGAGTCTTGTTGTTGTTGTTATTATTATTGTGCTTTTTTGATTAGTGTTCTTCATATTCTACTTTTTTTTATTGATTACCTCTGTGTTATGTTATTGAGCTTTTATCGTTTGTTTTTTTTAAAAGTCATATCGACCAGAAAATTCAATCAGCCAGTGTTTCTCGGTGATATAGTAGTGTAACAACAGAAGATAAGGGCCAGGCAACAGATTGTCTAAAATAATAGAGAAGATTTGTAGCTCTGAAGAGCTGGTTGGTTTAGTTGCGGAGCTCTCGTCGTCGTCCCTCCCTGCTGGACAACATCCCCCTTCAGCGCAATATTTAGCATAAAGTGAACTGATTTAAATTTTTTCCATGAGTGATAGATAGAATTGCGTCTCCCAGTAACCATCTTTACATATGTGTATTGATCATTTTCTATTGACTTGGATTTTAAACTTTCTCGTCACATGGTTTAATTTTTATTAGTTGGTATATTTCGTCTATGTTAATGTGTTTGTTAATTGCATATTCGTTTGAGTAACGACCAGGCTTCTAAGAATTCCCTGACTGCACTTTTGGTGCTGTTTCCTCTGTCTAACATTTCGACATTATCCCAGTTATCAAATTGATGTCCATAATTGTCTATATGCATTGATACTAAAGAATATATATCGTGTCTTTTCACGGCTGATTTGTGTTCTTGGATTCTAATTCGAAGGGGACGCCCACTTCGACCGCCGATGTAATGCCTGTTACAGTGCATACATGCAGTTTATTTTGTAAATGGTATTAATTTTATCTCCTTTTTCTGTTGGTCAATACATATTTTACATTTTCAACTTTCTTGTCTTAAGTTGGTGCCAAAGACCTCTGAAGACTTGAAGAAGCTAGAAAACAACTCAGCGATTGCACTGCACTGCACTGGATAGAAATGGGACATAAAATCGACTTTCATAAGACTAAGGTTCTACAGAAAGGTTTTGGTTTGTATAAAGAAAGACTGACTGACTGACTGACTGCAGAACCCCTGCATATATAGGTGAATCCCAACAGTTTGATGTTAGCTGATGCATGGCAAATCCTGACTAATAAATAAAAATTGGATAAGCATCAACAACAATTAATCATACTTGGTCGAAATTCCCGATTGTCTACGTCTTCTGTTGGAGAGGCCAACAAACGTTTTATGACTGTTCACCCACACACACACACCACTGTATACTGCATATAAACATATATTTCAACAAAAGTAGACTAATTTTGAAAGTCTGAGGTCAAACACTTTGATCACAGTTCATACAATGTTTTGTTTATTATACAACATGTTGATACCACCTGTTTCATGACTCATATGATGATTGGACAAAGTTTTTAAAAAGAGCAAGAGATGTCGCGCTTTTCTGTATATATAAACCGCTGTTATGTTAATTTCGATTCAGTCGGTCGCTTTTTGACATAGAACTTTGCGCATATGTGCGGCAGTTCAAGTCGCCACACTCCCTCCACTCCATGTAGCACACAAAGGAAGAGAAGAAAGTAGAAGAACTGCATAATATAGACAGTAAACAGAGGTGTGGTGAGACAAAGGAATAGTAATAACGAAGAACACAATATAGTTTCATTGGAAATCATGAGTCACAAGGAGTGGATGCATCTGCGCCACTGAGAACGATTTTGAACCATATCACCAATTGTTTCCAACCTTCGTTGGTTTTTACAAACATCCCGAGGACCCCAACCAGTCAGGAAACCAGTCTACACCTTCCTACGTGGCTGGATGGCTTAAACTAACTGTTGTGGATTTCTTCATTGACTGGAGAAGTCATGTTTTGGTTTGACTGCCTCTAGCTAGCTCTTTTCCAGCCTGACCAATCCTATGTCAGCTAACATTGCCCATTGTCGAGCAAGGCGATCACTAGGCATACGTAACACATGTCCTAACCATCTCAGTCGATGTAATTTGACAGTCTCGTCGACTGATTTCCCTCCCACCTAGCACTCGACCGAAGCCTTACCTCAATATTGCTCACCTTATCATACCACTTCACGCGGGAGATAGAACGCAGACACCTGTGATCGAACACATCTAATCTTTTCATGTCTTCTGCTCACAGCCATAAAGGAGGACGGAGCTGACTGTTGAGCAGTACACCCGCTCTTTGGTCGATAGTCGGATATCATTTCTACGCCAGAGACGGCGTAAACTGTTGGGTTTATGCGAAACTAGCCCTCTGTATCCGTACTCAGCTGAGATTTCGTCGGAGATCAACCCGTTGGCACTGGCTGATGGTACTTCCCAAGTAAGTGAAGTGGTCAACGTGCTCTACCACTTCACTTCCTATTTCTAATCTAGGGGTCGGTGGAGTGCAATCCTGCAGCATCATCTTACATTTTACAGGGGCGAGGTGTTCAGTAGACTCTGCTGCATTTTGTCGGCGTCCTCGCCTAGAAGGACTATATCGTCTGCATATTTTAAGTCGACGAGATTATTCCCTGGTAGCAAGTCAATCCCTGAGTCGCTGTAGTGTGTTAGGGTTAAGTCCATTAGTACGTCTATGATGAAGTTGAATAGGAATGGGGATAATGGGCATCCTTGATTAATTTCCCTGAAGAAGTTCGGACCAGATTGCGACAGACGGAGATTTACAAATATGTACTTGTCACTCGGTGCCAAATTATTATTTTGCAACTACATATACGGTCAAATTTTTGATCACAGTTCATATTGATGAATTACGCCAAAAATAAGATTTTATCATAATTGTCTTCAAAGCGTTTATTCTGTCTGTACTCATTACAAAAGAGTTGGGGAGGCGGAAAACTCCACTCATTGATTTTAGCTGTTTTGTTAACTCACTCTATTGATTCTCTGCACACACACACACACTGACTATTCGTCGTTTAAAAAACAACTTCCCTGTAATGCAGCGAACGCGAAACACCTCATTTTCACATCATATTTAACATTGTATTATAAGTGTGTACATTAATAGTATACATACATAGAATCCCGGAGGGTGCGTACTACTGAAGAGTCTCAAACTAAGACGAAACAGCTGTCCAGTACTCCCAGGTTTTCCTATGGTTCCCTAACTAATGTCAGCTCATGATGAAAATCCTGTAATTTCATTTCTATTCCTACATTTTTACTAAGTGAGTGAGTAGTGACCTTTGAAGTAGTTTAAATCTGTACAAATACCGCTTTGTATTGTTGCTAGTGGTCTTCCTCAAAAATATCTTAGTTCATTTCGTTATCTATTGATATAGAGTACAAAAAATTTGGGCAGGCACTGTGGTGTGGTAGAGTATAACTACTCCATTATGGATAAGATTTTTTATTTTGATAAACTGTCACACACAGTATGTGTAGTGTTATACAGTAAGTAATATTAACTGATGTGACCACACGCTTCGAGCACAATTTATTATTGCCACTCATAATCATATCAAGTCACTCACTCACTGACACAACATTTTCCCTTCATTTATATACATGAGTGGAATTGATGATTAGACATTTGAATACAAATCAGTAATATAGGATAATGTACATTCAGAAATAATAATAATAATAATAATATGAGTGTTATTGATCAATTACAATCAGATGGGAAATAAGACGAGTGTTTTTATAGTCATAATAAGTAACTTGTTAGACTGTTATCATGATGTACGTGAATTGAATTGAAATAGAATACAATTTAAGATTATTTATTATCCTCTTCTGATTTCACTGACTGACTGACTGGTGGTAATAATATCTTCCATACATATCTCTGGTATTTGCATTGAGTCATTTCTGTTGCATGTGTTGGGTGTAGGTAGACTGGATGAACCAGCCAGGATTCAGTAATCAACCTCTCTCTCTCTCCACGTACATAGATTACTTCTTAGAATTTTAACCCTCTCCCACCATGTTATTTTGTGGTTGTGTATTAATGCATATAGCGCGATATAGTGCTGAGCTTTTTTCTAAATTACTTATCTCCTCGGGTGGGGTCAACCATTCTTCCCTTAGCTAAATTCTTATGTTCCCACAATCTGACAATCCCCCAATCTACTAGTTTGACCTATGTATGTAGTTGACCTAACTCACAGTCATTGCAGGGTATTTTGTAAATTATATTATTTTGTCTAATTGGGTCAGTCGATAGGGTCCTTTAACTTTTAGCCTACAGAGCTTGTCCTACCTGAGTGTGTTTGTAGGTTTGAATGCGACTACCAGCCTAGTTCCTGCTTTATTCAGAATCCTACGTAGGGAGTGAGTGTCTCAGAGGTCCCCTCCTTATATAGTAAAACAGTAGATGACTTATATTCTGTCTTGTTTATGTTATCATTACTAGTTTCACAATTATTTTTATTTCGCTTTTCACCTTTTCTCATCTTCCGAATGAATTTTATAGGATAGTTAGTTATTTGACACCAACGCCTCTTCTTCTGTCTGTTTCATTTCATCATTTAGGTCTATTTTTGTGCCACTTATTGCTACTGCTCGGTTTGTTAGACACTTAACTTAACTAAGCCTTCCTTAACAGTTAACGGATGAGGTGATGAATTAAAGTCTAAATATCTATTAGCAGAATGCGTTGTTTTTTTTATGAACACTGCTAGTGTGCAGTTTACCTTCTTCTATTCGTTTTATTTTACAATCTAACATCTTGGCTAATTCTCCTTGTTCATTTTCCGACTCAAATGTGTATTTTATTCCCTCTCCTAGTGTGTTTATATGTGTCAAGTAGCTAGAGAGAGAGGTCTGTTCTGTTTTTAACACTGTGTGCGTGAAAGTGTCAGTCATCCACATATCTCCATCATATTTTTGGAGTAGGATTAGGTGAATTATTAAGAGCACTGCTATTTTTGTAACTGTCCATGCATAAAGATATCTGCTACGATAGGAGATTGCTACACCTTCTATTTGTCTATATACATTTTGTCTTGGAATTTAAAGATAGTTTAGATGTGAATGAGGCATAACTGAATTCCTAAAATAATTTCTTCAATGGGCAGCTTTGTCCTGTGAGTGAGTTCAGAAACTGCAGTTAGTTCTTTTTTAACTGCATCTAAGGCGGGCATATTGATTGGTATATTAGTATAAAGACTAGTTATATCAAAACTAACCATTGTTTCATCATTCTCTAGTTGAATGTCATTTAGTTTCTTTTTCATCTCATATGGATTAGCTAGTCTAGAGTTTGAGCGATTTCTAATGGGGCATAATATTAGAGCTAAGTGTTTTGATAATTCGCAAGTAGGAGTATTCCTGAAATCTACTATCTGTCGTACGGGGTACCCTGGTTTGTGTATTTCAATAGTACCATACATTCTACTAGCATTATTATAATTTTTAGACATTAAATTAAACCATTCAGACACACCAACCAGTGACAGCTTCATTCTGCGTATTAATTCTGCTGTAGATTTCTTAACCTTGTTCATTATTGTATCTACGGGCTTCTTAATTTCCTCATATGGACTGACCCGTCTCAATATGTTCAGTGACTTTCTTGATATATTCAGATTTATCGAAAACTACCGTGGAGTTTCCTTTGTCAGCTTTTGCGATGACAAGTTTGATTTTGCTTTGTTTTTATTTTTCAGGGTTAATGCACATTGTACTCGAACCTCTTCTGCTGTCGTCTTATCTATTGAACCTAATGCTACTTCTATGTTAGGAATGACATCCTCTGGTTTTAATTTACTTACCGTTTCGTTGAAATTTAGTCCTTTCTCGAGTACTTTTATCTCACTAGAGCTTAGTTACCTTTATGAGAAGAGGTTCTGTCAATAGATAGACTCATCACTCATACCGGAAATATGAAAAATACCACCACAACTACCAATCAAGTCAAGCGATGGAAAATAATGATGGAATTATATAAACGAAGTTAGACAGTTGTGTGAGTAGTGTCTTGATATGATTATGAGCAGTAATGAAAATTGTGCAGTAGGATTAAATGTTGTATTAAGAGCATTTCATCATTTCATTATCTCTCTATGAGGCTGTCTGACTAGACTTTTTTTCTCTCCAATAAATGATTTTCTTCTCTCTTTTTTTCTTTCTTTCTTTTTCACTCACTTCAGGTCCCTGTTGCTCGTCGTATGCTAATGTCATCAAGCAATATAGGTGTTCCGCCAACAACGCTAACCTCCTCCTCGTCATCAATATCAGCCTCTGATGTAGTCGCAATAAATAAATGTCGTTGGCACACGTCTGGTTCGTATTTAGCTGCTGGCGACGATATTGGTCGTGTAAGTATATGCAATGTTCACGAGAGTCTTTCACAACCAACTACTGATGATTGGCCGACATTTGCGCATGTTTTAGCCGATTTTAAACATTATGAAATGGAACCGGATATCGACTCAGAAACACAACAACCGCAACAACCACAACATTTCTAAATAAATAAATAAAACACAAAAAAATCTCTCTCTCTTATCTCTCATTCATTCACAGTTGACATCTCCTCTCAGATAAACTGTTATTATTATTATTATTTCTCTGCGGAAAACACAATGTCTCTGATATATATTTTAATTTCTATGGTTATTGTAATTTAATAAATGGGGCTGCGTTTTTTTATATTATTATCATTATTATACTGGTACAGGTATTGTTACAAAAATGTATCCTATTACTACTACTTCTACTGTGCTGTTTATTTTATTTTCATTTTTATTTTGACTTTATTTTATTTCACTTTAAGGAGTTTTTTTGTTTTTTTTTAAACAATGTGTGTTATACTACTTCACTACTTTATTTCGCATGGAGACCACCGACAGAGACACGGAGGGAGAGTGACGGGTGATATTTCTTTAATATATTTTCATTTCTTTGTTGCATACTTTTTTTAGATATCAGTTATATAAATAAATTTTAAAAAACAACTTTAATTGGGAATACTTATAATAATAATAATAGATTATGATTTTGATGACAAGGGCCGGACAACAGATCGTTTATCTTAAGGAAATCAACACACATATTTATCGATTTTCATGTACAGTATTATTGATCAATGTTAGCAGACAAACACAGTCTTCTGATTGGTTGTTTCTCTTTGTGACTGTTTCTTGAAGGTCAGATCATCTGCAATTTGTATCCGCCTACGCAAACAAGGTCTGCTGTGATTGGTTGTTGGTTGAGTCAGTCAGTCTTTGATCTTGTTTTCTCATGACCAATATTTGAGATATAAATATTGACGTAAATTACTATGCACCAACTTTGGCTAGCAGACAGCTCTCACCACACTACCACTAACACGAAGACTGTCGATATTGGTCTATGGAAGATATTAATTTATCCAGTGTAAAAATGTTAAAAAAAGCCCAATAAATTTGGTCCCATTTTCGCTGATTTCTTTCTAAGTAAGCTAGAAATTGAACCTTTGAACAACCTTATCAGAAAGTTCTCATTTTATTGCCGGTATACATGGATGACACCTTCATTCCTTGTCATAATGATTCGGATAGCAGAGTACAATGAAGTACATTCGGCTATGAAATTTACATGCGAAGAGGAATCCCAAAACAGAATGGATTGTCTTCCTCGATGTCCTCCTTTTACAAGAAAACCAGATAGTAGCATAAAAAGAAATTTGCATATAAAAAGTACTTGGACAACAGGATAATATACACACATTTTCACAGCTTCGTTCCTCTCAAGTACAAAAGATATTTAGAGAAGACCCTCAGCCACAGAATTAGTTAGAGCTATATGCTCAGAAGAAGTAATTGAAGATGAATTAAGAAGCATTGTATATGATACCTTGATTGATCGAAAAATAGCTATCAAGAAACACATGACAAAGAAAGCGGCGGAAAAGGACTACTCACCATACATCCGTGAACAAAAAGCCACTTCATATACGACTGCAATTCAAGGGCGATGGATATACCAGGTGAGGAAATTGAGAAAGTGAGTTGAAAGAACTTTTAATGCTGGCGGCGAACTGCACGTCTTATTCTCTACACGACCGATGGTGATTCCTCTACTGAAAGATGAAGTACCTAGACTAGCTGACCACTTGAAATTGTATCTACCAATTCAACTGCAACTGTGCTTGTGGTGGAGCGAGCTATATTGGCCGTTGTTGCTCTAGGAACTTGATTTTTCGTGCTCACTCCGGAACATCTGCACTATGGCTAAGTAAACGTGTGTAGTGAAAGGCATCATCAACAATTTGATATTGGACCATCTGGTTCAAACCGGCCAGCCGTCCACAAAGCCAGCCAGTATTGAAGAATCCTTCTCTATCATCAGCTACCCGATGCGTAATAAATTGCCGAAATTATCACCGAATGCTCCAAACAGCAGAGGCTATTGCAATTCACCTCAAACAACCAGTGAGTGCTCTGTGTGTGGAGAAGAAGCAAGTCCAGCTAGCCAGCCACCACTACTGCCCTGACCGGCCTTCAATAGAGACTATAAATTCATGAATTTGTAATATTATCTCTCTTAATTCAACTGACATTCAGTGTGTATTGTTATGTTGATGCTATTGAACTGTAATCCATTGGTATTATTATTATTGATTCGATGTTATTCAAACAGCATCATTAATATTGTTGTTCATAACACTAATTCATTCGTTCATTCAGTATAATGGATGGATATATAACTGTAGAGTCTGATGATGAAGGGGTTGTCGAAAAGAGTATTTATATTCTTTGTTCAGTATCGATTCTTTTGAAAACAATTTTAATGGGCATTTTTAATCAGTTCAAATAATGAAGAATTAATGTAACCAGTAATTATCAAATGGGTGAATGTGTTATTATTGAAATAATAATTGGGTTCACACTGGTGAAAAGTTTCCGGTGCTTCTCTTCTGTTTTAAACAAATCCACGAGTACAGCATAAAATGAGAGGCCTTACAAAAAAAATTTGCTTTGGTGTTTCTAGCAGGAATCATTGGACATCGAAATAGGGGCATGGAAGTGATTCTATTTCATTCCATTAGGTTGGCTCCCGTGAACAACTTCAAGGAGGATTTTTGTTGATAAAATAAGTTCATTGGTGGGAACGAGTTGTCGTGGTCGGCTACAAGAAAGGATGAGTTATCGTAGGTCGATGAAAAGATGTGGCCAATGTCTGAAGTATATAAAACCGTCCACTGCTTTATATTCTCATTCTAATGGTGATAGAATGTACTGGTTTTATACGAACTGGGACCTCAGTAACTACTGTAAAACAAGAAAGAAAGCATAACAGACAGAAGACTGTCATTTTATGGTGACTAGGGAAAAAACTCGAGTTCTACGAAAGTGTATTTGTATGCTGTTTGCTGCGTGCGATAAACAGTTTGACGAAGTTATCAATGATAGGGATTTTCGGACATGGGTTGTTCATCCGTTGAAAAACGTCTCAATTAATCACAATTGTTCATTTTATCCGCACTTTACCTATGTGCATTCTCCGATTGGGATTTACACTGTAAGTAAAATATACCGTCTGGACAGATTCCACTTTGTTAGTGAATCTAATTTATTCCGAAAACAGCACTACTTATAATACAGAATGGAATTCTCAGCATTTGTCATGATATTCCATCTGATTTACTCAAAATATAAATAAAATTAAAACAAAATTGACCAGATGAATTTGTCCACATTTACGGTACAAAGTCAAAAATATTCGAAGCACGAATTGAGATTATTAAATATAATAATAATAACAGTGAGTATGTTTCAAACGGTATTGTGGATTCAGTTTGGAAACTTTAGCATGTTATCGATTATTTTTTATTATTTTTTTGATTTACAGCTTGATTCCACACCGTATTTTCAGTACAAGTGTGGAATTTTCAGCATGGATATCGGTAGCCCAAATTCAGGCCGACCATAGATATCGGGTGTGCGCCGGCAGGGGATCGAACCCCGGACCATGTGCATAATATAGTAGAATGGTGAGGGGAAATACAAAATTAACAGTTATAACACAGCTTAAATGATGTTCACACTTATGAGAAAATAAACAAATAAAAACAAAAAATTGAGAGGATTATAAATATAAGAAGTACAATAACAATAACAAGGTTGATGTTGTAAGAATGGAGGAAAAGGGTTTATTTAGTAGTGCAAAGAAGGTTAATTAGTTAGTTAGTTAGTTCATGCCTCACCCTATTTTCATCACATAAAGTACGTGCCGCTAAATATGGTATAGTGGAATTTTTGTACTTAGACGTACGTGCATGAAGTCTTCTGAAAAGACTTCTTGTTTTTTTCCTGAGGAGGAGACACAAGGTTGGAACTGTGGGTAGAGTGGGTGTCAAAGAATTATAATAGATAATAAGGTGAGAAAAGCTAAAAGAGCATATGGTGCTGTATAGGAAATGAATTGAGTCAATTAAATATTTTCTGCTTAGGTACGAGTAAACCGTTTCTAATTATTTTATTTTCATTCGTCTAATTCAAAAGATTCCCGACCGATAGCTGCTACCTTGACGTGGTGGTCGGGATTGCATATCGCAATGACCCAATGAGCCACACTGGCTGGAACTTATATTCCTGTAGGCCCTACCATGCCAGAAAGGTTGTTTGGATAGCGGTTAGACAAAAAGTAGCTACCCAATCCAATACTATGATTCAAACAAATTCACAAAATGTCATGCCGGATCGGTCGGGGCCCGGATTAACAACGACCACGCTTCCTGCTGCTGTGTCACAGGGCAGAAGTGATAAATATGCTACTGAGACACACCAAATAAAAAAGAACAAACAAAAACAGGCCGTGTGTGACCGGCCTCAAGCAGTTGTCCCCTGGGCTCTGCTGTCACGTAACATTAAACTTTTCTCTCTACCCTTCTCAGGCGTGAGGCTAGCAACCCCACTCTGTAAACAAAGCTGCTACAGAAACTTCAGCACGATGAATCTCCTTGAGACAAAAGAAAAAGTCTGTGTGAGGACATGGAATGTCCGCACCATGTATGAGATTGGCAAAGCTGCCCAGATCGCAAACGAAATGAAAAGATAGGGAATTCAAGTACTGGGGATATGTGAAAGCAGATGGAACGGGAATGGACTCACCAAATTGTCAACGGGTGAGTCAGTGATCTACTCCGGTCACCTAGAGGATAACCACATGCACACGGAGGGCGTGGCTATCATGATGTCACTGACGGCGACGAAGGACCTGATGCAATGGGAGGCGATCTCGTCCAGGATAATGACAGCCAGATTCAACTCCAAAGGAAGGAAAGTGTCAATTATACAATGCTGTGCACCGACCAACAACGCAGACTTCGAAAAGAAAGAAGAATTCTGCAGACAACTACAGGCAACAATGGACAATACTCCAGCTGGTGACATTAAAATACTAATGGGAGACATGAACGCCAAACTGGGATCATACAACACAGGAAGGGAACTCATCATGGGTAGAGAAGCTCTCTGAGAAATGAATGAAAATGGAGAACTCTTCGCCGACTTCTGCGCCTTCAATGAACTAGTGATTGGTGGCAGCGTATACAAACACAAGGATATCCACAAGGCTACATGGGTGTCACCAGATGGGCGAACTAAAAACCAAATTGACTTCATCTCAATCTCAAGGAAGTGGGGGCGCAGCCTGCTGGACACAAAAGTAAGAAGAGGAGCAGACGTTGGCTCAGACCACTATCTCGTACAAGGGACAATCCAAATCAAATTAACAGCTTTCAGAGAATCAGGAGCTGCAGATAGACCACAAGCCAAGTTCAACACTCAAAAACTAAAGGACCAGGACACAAAGGATATCTTCACTGCAAGCATAAAAGACAAAGCCGAGACACAAATCAACACTGGTGAAGAGGTCAGCGTCGAAAAGCACTGGGACAACCTGAAAACGGTATGGAGCGAAACCTGCATGGAAGTTCTAGGCAGAAAGAAGAGACAGGACAAACAGTGGCTCACGACGGACACTTGGAGGCTAATAGAAGAGAGAAGGATGGTGAAACAAAAGATTCTCCAGTGCACCGACGAGCAACAAAAACAGGATTTGAATGCCAGCTACAAGACACTGAACAAAAGAGTAAAGAAGAGTGCCAGAGAAGAAAAAAGAAAGTATTATGAAACCATGACAAGCGAAGCAGAACAAGCTGCAGGCAAAGGAGACCTCGCAACATTCTACCAAACAACTAGGTACCTATCAGGTAAAAGTTTCACACAAATTAAGCAAGTGAAGGATGACAGTGGAAAGTCATTCACCAAAGAAGTGGAGCAAAGGAAACACTGGGCTGAACACTTCAAAAGACTCCTAAATCGACCACCACCTACAACGCACCCGACAATACCAACGACGGAGACAGAGCTACCAGTGAACACCAACCCCCTGACGAAATCAGAAGTCCTGAAGGCAATCAAGATGCTTAAAGCTGGAAAAGCAACAGGACCAGATGGAATCCCAGCAGAAGCATTGAAAATGGATCCAGAGACAAGGGCGGACTTGATGACGCCACTAGTGGAGAAGGTGTGGAAAGAAGGCAAAGTACCCGAGGATTGAAAGAAAGGATACCTTTTCAAACTACCAAAGAAAGGAGACCTAAGTCAATGCAAGAACTGGCGTGGAATGATGCTCCTGTCCATCCCAAGCAAAATACTAAGCCGCATCATCCTGGAGAGAGAATCAAACATGCCCTGGATGATAAAATTCGATCGGAAAAAGCTGGATTCAGGAGAAACAAGTCATATATTGATCAAATTGCCACACTACGGAACATCATTGAACAGAGTTTGGAATGGCAGTCACCTCTTTATCTCAACTTGATCGACTTTGAAAAGGCTTTCGACAGTGCAGCGTCAATCGAGAGGTGATTCGGCAAATACTTCACTGCCGACTAGGATTGTCGTCGACATTTGTGCGTCGGTAGCACAGTGGTTAGGACTCCCGCCGACCATGCACATGGTCCGGGGTTCGATTACCTGCCGACGCACACCCGATATCTATGGTCGGCCTGTAAAATTTGGGCTACCGATATCCATGCTGAAAATTCCATACTTCCACCAAAAACACTGTGTGGAATCAAGCTGTAAACGAAAAAAATATCTCATCCAACAGCTGTACGACAATGCTGCATGCCAAATAATCCACAACGGAAAACTTACGGAGTCCTTCGAAGAAGTGAAGACGGGAGTAAGAGAAGGAAGGCCAGCTGGATGGCTGCCTACTATCGCCAATGATTTTTCTGATTGCAGCCGACTGGATGATGTAACGACCAGCGACGGCCCGCGAGGAAACAGGCATAAAATGGACCCTCACGAAGGACTTGGAGGATCTGGACTTCGCTGATGATATATGTCTGGTTTCCCACAAACTGGAAGATACGCAAGTGAAAAGCAACAAGTTAACAGAAGAAGCATCAAAGATAGGACTCCAAGTAAACATAGAGAAAACAGAGGCGATGAAGATTCCTGGCCAACACCAACAACAGCAACAGAAAACAATCAGCATAAATGGGAGGAACCCGAAAGAAACAACCTCCTTCACCTACCTACCTGGGAAGCATCGTTTCAACTACAGCTGGCTGGAACTGACGAGGATATCAAAGCAGCGAGAATCGGAAAAGCAAAACAAACCTTCATTACTCTGAAGTCTGCGTGTTGGTCAACAGCACTCAGCATGAAAATGAAAATAAGATTCGGATATTCAACTCCAATGTGAAGTCAGTCAGTGCTACTCACTATACGGATTAGAGACTTGGCTAGAGTGTCATAAAAAGCACCTCAAACAAACTAAAGACCTTCATCAACAGCTAGTTGTCTTCGCTCAATACCACTCAAGATCAGATGGTCGGCCAATAATGATGGCAATGAGCGGACCAACACAACAGGAACCGATTGTGCAACAAGTGAGCAGGAAGAAATGGAAGAGGTGGATTGGATTGGCTATACTCTGAGAAAACAAACCAGGTGAGTGACATCACTGGACAAGCCGTCACTCGAGTGGAACCTGATCGAATGGGAAGCGGCGAGTTGGTCATAAGTGCAAGGATGAGGGTGACTTGGAGGAGGACATCATGTGAAGAGTAGATGAATGCATGTGGGCAGACTTGGAGCCAGGTGAACAATCTAACAGACAACCGAACCCAGTGGAGACGCTCGGCTGAAGCCCTATGTTCCTTTAGGAATTAAAGGAAATAAAAATAAATAAGTGGCTTCAAGTCCTGTTCAACTTCAGTCTTACTGTCGATCTGTGCAACTTTCACTCCAAGGCAAACAGAAGAGAAGAGGTGAGAAGTAATGTAGGAGAGAAGAAAGAATAGGTATGTGGACATGGTTGGGAATTTAATGTTATATTAGTTGTATATTGCCATCTAGTAAACCTATATATTTTTTTCTACTCAATCTTTTTATGCATCTATGCGACTAGTCTATTTATCGTTTATAGAGTAATTAGGGGTTTTATGCGCGTTTTTTAGGCACTTTAGTAAACTAATAATTGATTCGTTCTAGGACTAAATAGTTCATTCATGCAATCAGTAGAGTGAAACAGTCTGTACAGAGAGCGTTTGAAACTTACAGCCGATATGCAAGTTCTGACTTCTAGGGGCAGGTTGATCCATATTTAGAATACATGACTGCGAAGAAGTTTTCGCGGAGTGTTGATATAAAAGCATTTACTGGTGTGTCCTACACAGATAGGAATAAATATATTATTATTACTGTGCAAGTTTGGTTATGCAGGTCGTAAGAGCCTCCTGTGAGAATTGTATGCCCTTATTGTCTGAGAATGATATTTTGTGTAGGACCTTATAGAAGAATACTAGGTTAATTATAAGTCGTCTTGTCCAAAGTGGGTCAAGTTGTGGAATCATGCACCGTGAGGTGTAGTCTTTCTTACATTCGTAGCCAAGTAGTTTTGAGGTAAAATATCGTTGGATACTTTCTATTCTTAGCCTTACACGTGTGTGAGTGCTGCTAATAATAAATGGACAGTATTCTAGTAGTGGCCTCACACAGGTTTTGTACAGAATGAGCTTTGCTTCATTGTCGTGAAAGTTCCTGAGTATGCATCCTAAGAGCATCTTCGACTTTCGAGTCTGTGATGCCACTTGCTCAGAGAATGTTAGGTCACTAGAGTACCTCAGACCTAGGTCAACGACACTTTGAAGTCTGGTTGGGTTAGCAGATTGAAGCGTTAATTTCATGTCGATTGGGGGTGAGCCGAAGCAGATCCAACCATATTTTTAAGCTTAAATTGTAGATTCATCTAATTCTTTCTGCATAACTTTCTCAAAGCACCCTACGTCATCAGATTGGAATGTATAAGCTACTTTGAGGTCATCTGCAAAGATGAATGGTTTCCCATGTGAGAAGCAAGCGTATATGTCGTTAATATACAGAGTAAATAGGAGGGGTCCAATGACACTACCTCGTACTACACCAGAGGAGATTGGGCTAGGTTTTGAAGTTATAGATCCGAGTTTTATCACTTAGGTCCTATTGCTAAGGAATGATTTAAGCCATCCTAATAGTGGATCACGTATTCCTAAGGATTCCAGCTTATGTATTAGCAGTAAATGGTCGACACAGTCAAATGCCTTTGAGATGTCAAAGTAGATGACAAGTACTAGTTGTCGTCTGTCACGACTGCTGGTCACAAAGTTATAGAAGTCTAAGTGGCATGTTAAACAAGATCTGGATTTTAGGAATCCATGTTGGTTCGGACTTATATTGTTGCAGCTAAGCATATGCTTGATTAGGTTATCTTTAACTACTCTCTCCACAACTCTAGATGCGATGGGTGTGATATTGATCGGCCTATAGTTACTGACTTTTGTTTTGGGACCACATTTGTGTTTAGGTATAATAAATGTTGTTTTCAATATATTCGGGTAAGTTTGAGTTTCCAAGGACATTGTGAAGATTTTAAGCCGTGGTAATGGAATGCCAGAGCCACCGTATTTATTGAAATACGGTGATATACCGTCAGTGCCAAAACCTTTCGAGCTTTTGAAGGTTCTACTGATTTGCTTGATTTTAGCATAAGTGAATTCAACGGTACTAAATTGTTTTGTTGTGTGTAGGGAGGAAAGTTGTTTTATATTAGTAGTAGGGTGTGTACTGAGTAACAGGACTGTATGCTTAACATAGCTGCAAATGTTTTGTTGAATTATTCACACACGTCTGCAGAATCAGTGCATAGCCTACCTTTGTCTATGAGGAGAGAAATGCTGTGATTTTCGCGGTTCATTCGCTTCTTTAAGATTTCTGTGAGAGAATACACCCTAGCAGAGCTGACTAGTGCGGTGCCTTCTTTATTACTCATACGCAAGTCTTGAGCTTGTGTGATGGATCTAAGGGCGTTTGGTATTAAACCTAGTGTGCCGAAGTCGTGGTGTTTGAAGCAGCTTGACGAGAGTCTATTCAGTTTCGTACAAAACTTGGTTGTATAAATGACTTTCTATGTCGGGATACTTTTAGTGCTTGGAGTGGAACAGCAGTTCTGTTAGAGGATGCTCAGATCTCTCAGTAGGTCTTCAGTAGTGAAGTACTCACCCCATTCAGGAGATCTCAGCATTGATTCTATGAAAGCCCAGTTTGCCTCACTGTAGTTCTCATGTAATATTTGGTGTGAGGTGGAGGTATAAGCTGCACTCCTACTCAGGGGGAGTTTTAGTGCACACAACACTATTTTGTGGTGACTACCTGAAAACTCAGAACCCACTAAGATTGAGAGGGGACTTATATCGTGACAGAATATTAAGTCTAGTGCATTGTCACCCCTCGTAAGGGATAGTGACAGTTTGTTTCCAGCCGAAAATGTTCAGTGTACCTAAGAACTTGTCATATTTAGTTGGGCCTGTTAATAAATCCCAGTTGATTTTGGGTAGGTTAAAGTCTCCACACCTGATCTTATGCTCGTATGGAAGAGTGGATACTTGCTCCAGTACATTTATAAGTTGTGTCTCGTAATCACTAAAGGTGCCACATGCTCTATAGATACATCCTATTAGTAGTGTAGCACTTTTGAAGTGTACGTTGACCCATAGGGTATCGTTCATGTCATTGAGTTCCCTATTTTCTAGCTGTAATACAGTAAGTGTGTTCAGGAAGCACATTAGGCAGCCTTCTCCCTTACCACCGTTCCTGTAACATCGAAAATGTGAATACCTATCGATGCTTATCTAATTATTGGTAATTTATATACCAGCGTGTGTGCCCTAATCATCGGTAGTTTGTTTGGGATAGATCGAGAATTAATAAAGATTAAGTAAAGCTGTGAGTCGAAGTAGTTTCTGAAGTATTTAAGCTCGTTGGTCGGGCCCATGTGTGGTTTGGCCTCCATGGGTTCCGTATGGCATAACAACCTTGTGATACAATTAGTGTCCACCGGCACATGTCAAGTGATCCACAACAGAAAACTCAGCGAGGCGCTTGGAGTAAACACAGGAGTCAGACAAGGGTGCTTATTATCACCAATGATATTCCTAATTGTGGTGGACTGGATTATGCGTCAGACAGTGGGAAACGAGAAGACAGGGATATCCTGGACCGACGTAAAGAATCTAGAAGACCTGGATTTCGCGCGTGGATGATTTATGTTTGATGTTACACAAGATCGAAGACTTACAAGCGAAAACCGACAAACTAGTCGAAGAAGCGGCAAAGACAGGACTCCAGGGGAACATAGACAAGACGGAGGTTATGAAAATAACCAACAACAACAGCAACATCCAGCGCCAATCACCATCAACCGGAGGGATTTGAAAGAGGTTGCTTCATTCACTTATCTAGCTAAGGAGCACTGTCTCAACTACAGGAGGAACGGACAAGGATGTCAAATCGAGAATCGGGAAGGCAAAAAACACATTCATCAACCTGAAACCAATCTGGAAATCTTCGTCACTCAGCAACACTCAACAACAAAATGATTCGGATTTTCAATACAAACGTCAAGTCAGTCAGTTCTTCTATACGTACGGATCAGAAACTTGGCGGCGGGTCACAAAGAATATTTCCAACTGCCTCTTGCAGACCTTTATGAACAACAACAACAACTGTCTTCGCTAGCATCATACTGAACATTAGATGGCCGGAAAGAATCACCAGCAAGAAACTATGGGAACAAACAAACGAAACTAGAACCAATCGCTCAACAAATATGCAGGAGAAAGTGGAGATGGATTGGACATACGCTGAGGAGGTCGATGGGTGACATTGCGCGTCAGGCCATAGCTCCAGTGGAACCCGAAAGAGAATCGGCGAGTGGGACGTTCAAGGGTGACATGGAAGAGATCGTGTGAAGAAGAGTTGAAGCAGTATGGACTAACATGGATGCAGGTGAAAAGTACAGCAGAAGAGAGAAGCAGGTGGAGGTGTGCAGTTGAAGCCATATGTTTCACTAGGAACCCAAGGGAACAATAATATAATTGTAATAATCATGTTCACCTATGTGTATCGAGTTACCATCTATTTCCTTCACTGAATAATGAGTTTTATTATGGGATGAGGTAGTTCTAGGCTTCGGCAGGTTGGAGACTTGGGTAGGAGTTTTTGTTTGACCTATGCCTGTATAAGCATTGAATGTGATTAATAACTGTATGTGCTCTAGACTGTGTCTGCTTTCTTCCCGATAGGGAACTGACATTAGTGATATGGGTTCAGAAGAGCTAACATCGCCACCACTTGTTTGGTCAGCACTGACAGGGATGTAGTGGATAAAAATCATTGATGCCTTGTGATGCCCATGACTTATTAATCTGCCTATTGTTTGTAGACATTCTAAGTGTCCTTGCATGGGTTTCGTTATATGCATTGCTTCACTGTGGCTTAATTCCCAGCATACTTGTGCCATATATTCTGTCAAATTATATGTGTTATATGTTGAAGACCCAGAGTGCTTGGAGGCTGAGCTTTGAGTATTGCCACTTGTACCCTTTTTGCGTGATGGTTTTGTTACACCAGCCGCTAGTGTGGTCTTTAGTGTTACCTGGTTTAGTATACGAGTATGTTCCGTAGTTATTTTCCGTGGACCGTATGGCCTTAATTCTGCTTTAAATGTGGCTGTTGGTTAAAATTTTGTATATTATATACCTTACAGCGTGGATTCTTCTTAGGAGTTTGAGAATGCGGGGGAGTTTTCGTTACGAGTGGTGTATGTCGGCATGTTTTATTACCAAATTCCATTTGAACTCTCACGCTATGGCTAAGGGAGTATGCTGTCGACCTACAAGAGACATTGACTTCTGTCATAGGGTTATCCAGAGAAATGTCTAGATCGGTGGTAGAGGGTCTAATTTAGAAGTAAGTTCATAATTCACCAGTACTTCCGTCGGTGTCATGTTCTGTGGGGCTACTATTGTGCGATTTGAAAGGGGAGTTCTAACACACTGGCCGTGGGTATATTTCTTTCGGTAACTTGCCCTTCCTACCATTAGGCTTAGTGAGGTGATTGTAAGCACGCCTTTAAATCACTATCTTGTCTGCTATTACTTTTATTTGTTTGTAGCTCGTATCCTGTAATAGGATACGTTGTGAATTAGTGAATTTCTTAACCTCACTTTGTGTTTCAATCCGTAGGCGTATAAGGCAGCAGTGGTCGTGCTGACTCTTTATAAGTCCGTGACACTCTGTTGGGGAGTTAGGTATTTTCGCCACCCTAAGCAAGATACTTTGAACCTTTTTCAACCCCTCATTATCCGGTATGTTATAGACAATCACACTTAGTTTAGTATCAAGTCTTCTGATAACCTCTGTTGTGAGGAAGTTTACCAAGGTGTCTACCTTAGTTACTGATTCTGTGTCAAGTTCTCCAGGGTTTATTGTTCTGGTCAGGATGCTCAGAGGTGTAAATTCGCAGACCTGAGATTTTATGTCACTAATCTGCGTTGACAGTTCAGATAGTTGGCCATATTTTCTGAACATCCTGTATTCACACACTTGCTGCACCTTATATCCCGTATCTCATTCTTCAGCTCTTCTACAGACACCTTTAGTCGTTCTATTTCTCAAGTAAGTGTTGAAGCTGGACTTGGTATCTGAAGTTTGGTGACACGTATTTAAGTTGTAGTGAAGAGGTCTATGTCAGGACCAGATGCTGAGTTTGCAGGAGCGATACTACTAATAGTTTTCAGCAAATTTTTGCTATCATTTCCAAGCACAGTAGGTGGTAGTGGCGCGGCAGTTGGACGTGTAGGATTATTTTTGTCCTACAGATTTAGTCTTTCCTCAATACTGACGACACAGAGTGTTGGCTTAGCTATAGTTGAAACAGAATGACTTGACTTAAACTTTATCTGTTTCTAAAACATAAAATAAATCATACAATTACACTAAGAAAAATATACAAATCCACTGTCATTCAAAAAAGGGACAATAACGTACCGAACAGTATTGAAGGGACGGACAAAATGAACAGTTAATTAATTACATGTACACACAAATAGAGTGACAGACAACAAAGAACACTCAAGGTCACATCACGTGGTGTGAGTTACAATAAATTGACCAACAATCGCGACGAGAAGGTCACATCATATTGATTAGCTGTCTATCATATAGTCTATCTATCTGTCGCGATTAGCAGGACGCTTGGGGAGTTTTGTCGATCTGTGCGACACTTTCATGATTTGTGGGAGTTGTGTTGTTCTTTGTTGCTAGCATATATGTGCTATCAATCACCAGGTTAATAGGTGGCCGAGTCTGTGGCTTTTTGTATGATTAACCATAACTAATTAGTGAGAGAGTTACTGGTTACAATCATGGAACTGGGAAGCGCTTGCGCTAGTCTAAAAACAAATATATATATATATATATAACGAATCACGCTATAATGTAACGCAAACGTTGAGAGTACCGGTTACATGATCGGAATCAACCTGAGCACGCCGTAAACAGTCTCACCACTAGATTAGGTGAGCCAGGGTGAAATCATGAGATTAATTTCTAGTTGAATTCAATCGCAAATGACCTCGGATTTGTTCAAGGGGCATAAATAGCTAGCTTAATAGAACCAACACGTGTTTCAGGACTATTTGATTGAATTCGGAAATATATATTGAGTGATTAAAAGTGCCCAATAAAATTTTTTGAAGGAATAGATACTGAAAAATGTTTTTCGATAGCTTTATCATCACGTTCTACAGTTATAAATACATAAAAGTGAGTGATTAGTGTTATTAACAATATTAGTTTTTAAATAACACCGAGTTAATAATAATGTCAGTGGACTACATTTCGACAGCATCAACATAACAATACACTGAATGTGAGAGAAATTAGGAAAAATAATTAAACAAATTCATGAATGTATAGTCTCCACTGAAGGCCAGGGCAGTAGTGTTGTAGTCTGGAATCGCCCCTTCTGCACACAGAGGACCTGTTGTTTAAGGCGAATAGTTTAAGGTGAATTAATATTCCTCGTCATATTAGGCTTTGCAATGGCAAATTTGCTGACTAACAGTTTTGCAGTAACTGTGGAGAATAGGGTAAATCTCGTTCATTAAATATGTATGATATAATTTCAAGATAGTGGTATATGTGGCAGCGCGTTTAATACAAACACCATCGTCCATTTAACATTACTTATGTTATCCATGTACCCCCCAAGTTGTATAACTTCAACACCAATTAAGGTCTTAACCTGGATGAAATCACATTCAGGCCACACGTTTGACAGAAAAATCACCTTATTAAGTCGCATCAATCTCGTTGTTTATCCAGTCACACCCAGCCATTATGTCTCTATCAGTGTGATGTTAAGCAACATGCGTCTTTATTCTTACCACCAACATTTTCTATGATTCTCGCAACGAATATCAAATTTAACACCTATGTGACGACTACAATAATGCTTTATCTCAACTGTATGCTATTAAATGTTAACGGGCATATTTTTTACCTTCGAAACAGGTGTAAGTGAAGTTAGTCTAAACCGTATGTTGGTGACACGATTTACTTTTGGGCCAACGCATAGATGATCATACGTGGGTGAAGGTCAATAGAAGTGATGTTATTTTTCGACACCACTTCGGCCGATGCTGCGTTGTCTAAGGATATGGAGGTTTGGGTCTTTGTATTCTTGACAAACAGTTAGGCGAGTTGGTACCATGTGTTATTTTCTTGTTCTGCTTACCACCTAGGTCTCACTGATAAATATCTATCCCAACCTATTTAGCTGAAGACTCTCAGAACGTGTCCTGCTGTCGCACAGAAAATTCAGTTGGCGCCCAGCAAAATAAAATGCGTGTAGGCATGTTAAGTGTATTGGACAGGACATGACTTTATCCAATACTGAATTTGATGTTGTAAACGCTACCTGACTTCTGTCAACTCACCCATAGGATAGTTCAGTGGACCGATATTTACGCGTGAGCAAAGAATAAACGTTTCATGTTGCACAGACCCGTCATGACAAACGTAAACACGGGATTCCTATACACCCTTCAGTCTAAATGGGGAACCGTACATCGTCTCCATAAGTATCAGGTCTATTCGTTACAAGATACCCATGCTAACGTCCACAATAATTAAATATAAATCTCACAGCCGACCCGAAATGCCAAAAGAAGTCATAAGTATCCATAAATAGATAAACACAACGGTAAATGAGGAGGGTGCTTTGTGTAATTAGTTAATACATTCCCGGTATCACAACCAGAAAAAGGTGTCTAGACAATTTTCTTGTCAAATTTGTTGGCAGCAGTAAGTGATTAAGTTGCTACAGTATTATTTAAATGGATCTGCAAAGTATGTGTCACTTTAGCGAAACCAGAACCTAATTCGAGCAGTATAGAAAGCCGTACTGGTGGACAATGACATTTTTTTCCAGTAACTCCACAGTCATCATCCACTCTGTATGATGATTAACGTACTAAAACGAAGGCAGGAACATCATGGAGCCAATGGTAGTGTTCAAGCGGGGCAGTAAATGTAGCGAGATAATATGAACACGTTTTTATCATTCCGTAGACTATTTCAACTGTACAAAGCAACAGAAGTATAAGGGCATACGTTTTTCATGTTGGCTGTAGGTTTTAGAGGTAATGACGGTAATACTGGTTAATACAACGACTCATTTCGAGATACGACAATGACACCTGCCACACCTTATTTTCACATGGGAAATGATCACGTGCTTATGAAGGGACATTTATCAATGTTTCTCAGTGAAATCAAGGTGAAACGTACTTCGGATTCACAATCAGTGGAACAGGGTCATTGATTTTTCAATAGCATATTCATCAAGATGGAATCCCAGCCTAAAACGGAAACTGTGCTATGGTAAGGATCACTACGGCTTTCTGAAAACGATTATATAATATTATAAAAATATTTTCACATGTAACAGCAGTATGTTTAATACACGATTCATGAATATTTATTTTCAAATTTATGATGTGTATCAGTTTAAAAGGCAAATTTTCAAGCAGGTCAAACATTATTGCTTTTTATTAGCAACTGTCAAAACCCCTGACAGTTCCGTTTCGACAACCTTATGAAATGAAATGAGTTTGAATAAAAATAAACATACTCAAGAGGATTCAACTCCACAACATAACGATTACAAAAATAAGCTACAGTTTGCCACAAAGCAAAGTTAAAATTAAAAAAACTAAGGACCGGGCGCCTTCACCTCACGCCTGAGAAGCGAGAATAAAGACCTGAAATCTATTTACATTTGCCTGGAAAAAGAAACGAAATTGGATAATAGATCCGACAAGAAGAATACCTAAGTTAGGAATTTATGCTTTCTTTCGTGTTTAAGGCAGAGATTAATTGATATCCCAGGGAAGCGTCTATCTGCTTAAACCTTATAATCTCAATTAAAAAAGCTAATTTGTGCTGAATACATATTGGAACATTGTACATCAGTGCGCTCATTTAAAATATTTCCGCTACAGCGAGGGTGTGTATGGTATTTTTTATTTTGATTATAGTTTGAAACCACACAGTATTTTTGGTACAAGTATGGAAATTTTAGTATGTGATATCGGTAGCCCAAATTTCGCAGTGTGAATCATACCATTCCCGATTACTTAACTAACGTCAGCATTTGACACATTACGTATTCCAACATAAGTTCCGCAAATTTAATGAGGTAAATCGTTGGAAAGCTACTGAATGTCAACTGCTTTTTTATATTCCCAAGCTTATTATAATGCTGAACTAAATCTTAATAATCCTGTAATAATTCTAACATTCTATAGTGAGTAATTTCTGTATCTGTTCTGAAATGGGTTCTTTAATGGCACAGACTAGAACTCAGTGCAGGTTTTCAGCAAGCCTAGCACTAATTCAGCACCGTGTTCTTTTTCTACGCATTTTCAAGAGTAGATCAGAACCTACTGGGTTTGCTTATCAGCGCTTTTCCAGTCCTCACAGGACATATTATACACAGACCAGCGTTACTTTAGGACGACAAGACTTAATTCAGCACCCAGCTCTCTTTTTAAGCACGATTAGCGTTATTTCAGAACATAGTGGATATATAAAATCTTCATTTACCATAAAAAGGCATTGTCGACTCAAAGGTTAGAATAAGTTTAGAGTTGTCGTAAGCTTGGGTTTAGCAGTGGCTAACTTAAAGCATGTTTAACCTCCACGTTGCTATGATAATTTTCTCTACTAGTTCGTTATTTTTTGTTTTTTAATATTTTAACTCACCCAAAGTATTTTTCCCATTACTTCCACGATATGAATAGAGTGTGGTGATGAAATCTGTTGAAGGCGCTTCGATTCTTTCTGTGGCGAAGATAATATAGTATATAACGTCTATGTTGTTGTTTCACTTATGTGAGGCTAGAAGCTATAAGCCATTTGAATGGTTCCCTTTGCTTCCCCATTTGCGTCAGACATCCATGTGTACCTCAAAACCTAGTGACACTTCATCCTAGGTGTAGACTTTCTGACGTCTGATGAGGTCAGTTGGTTGCGTGACCGCAGAGCCCAGGGGACAACTGCTTGAGGCCAGTCACACACGGCCTGTTTTTGTTTTTTCTTTTTCATTCGGTGTGTCAGTAGCATATCTATCACTTCTACCCTGTGACACGGCAGCAGGAAGCGCGGTCGTTGTTAATCAGGGCCCCGACCGATCCGGCGTGATATTTTGTGATTTACTTTGAGTCATAGCGTTGGGTTGGGTAATTGCTTTTTGTCTAACCGCTATCCAAACAACCTTTCTGGCATGGTAGGACCTCAAGCGACATAAGTCTCAGCCAGTATAGCCTGTCGGGTCATTGCGGTGCTCAAGCCCGACCACCACGTCAAGGTAGCAGCTTTCGGCCGGGTACAGATGAGAAACTGATGGCGCACATTTAGGTCTCCAAAGTGCAACTGTAAGTCTGTAGCAGATCGGGCTTCCAGTTTAGCACCGTTAACTGTCGTCAAGACATTGTGAGTGGCTACCGGCGATGAGTACTGGGGCAAGCGTCGAAGGAAAGAAGTCTTTACGATGGATACCGACGCACCAGTGTCTAAGAGTACTCTAGATGGCACTCCATTAATATGTCATAACATCAAGGGTTGCCGATTACAAGAATATGTAGATAAATTAAAAGCGGGGGAATTACTGCGATTCGGCTGGCGATTGTGACCACATATACGGGCCTTCTTCCCGTATCGTTGGCAATAATAGCAGCGACTGATGACGTTTCCATTCGGGCTCCGTTGGGTTCTTGAACGGTCACGGCGAGCGGGGGTCAGGGCAGCTGCAGTGGACGCTGTTGGCACTGGGTATAGAGAGCTACTAGATGTGAACGCGCATTCGCTCTCAGCGTTACCCTGTGTTGTCGAATTCAAGTGACTGTAACCCTTCTTTAAACCGTTTGTAGTGTACACACATTGTAAATACATTTTTAATTATTTGTAAATATATGTGTATTTCAAATTTCACTGGTTTTATAATATCATGAATGTTTGTGTATTTACAAAAGAATGTTGTTTTGTAATAATAATAATAATTTACTTTATTCCAAAAACAGTACTTGTGATACAGAATGGTTATTTCAGCATTTATCACAATATCTTGCATCTAATTTCCTCAAATTATAAATAAAATTAATCACACAGGAAAATTTCCACATTTACAATAGGGGTAATGTCAAAAACATGCAGCATATAAAATAGAAATAATAGTAATGATAACAGCTAAGGTAATAATAATAATACAAGTGAAAATTGCCGTGGGCTTGTTTCACACAGTATTGTCGATGCGGTATAGAAATCCTAGCATGGTTAGAAAAATATTGAATATAATGTTCTCTTTACGTGATATGGTGAGGGGAAAAACAAAGATTACAGCAGTCATAGATATAAGTTGATGTTTGCAATTATGAAAGTAGGACAAAGAAGCAACAGGACCATAAATATAATAAGAATAATAAAAGTAAAACTTGAAGGTATATAAAGATGGATGGATGGAGGAGATTGTTTATTTACTAGATGAAAAAAGGTTAGTTAATTCTTGCCTGACACTATTTTCATCACATAAAATACGTGCCAAGTATGGCATCATAGAATATTTATACTTAGACGTGCGAGCATACAGTTTTCTGAAGTTACTTCTTGTTCTACCTGAGGAGATGCAAGATGAAAGCTGAGGGTGCTGTGGTGGATGCTCCAAGTCAGACAAAATCCCTTTAGCAAATTTACTGCACGAAGTCAAGTGCCTATCGACAACGACGTTAACTATGTAGTCCACTGGGACACCACTCACCCCACTGCCTGACAGTCTTCAGCATTCTACACAGCAGTTCGAGTTGCCACGTTCCAAATAGCACACAAAGGTAGACAAGAGGATGGATGAGTGAAGAGAATCAATCAATAGAGTTTTGACAAGTATAAAAGTGAAACAGAATGAGTAATGGTAGAAAGGAATATGAAAGATTACACAAGAGACTGAATACATCTGCGTAAGCCATTGACAACGATTTTGAGCCATGTCACCTATTGTCTCCAGCCATTGATTCTTAGAGTCCCGAGGGCCCCGACTCAGTTTAACTGTCAGAGGTTTCATGGATTGCTGAGGCCATGTTTTTGTTTGGCATGGCACCACTTACTCTTTAACAACCTGCACCTATATCAGCTAGTAATGCCCGTCGGGGGGGGGGGGAGGGCTATCGTACTATCGGTACACCTATACAAAGGAAGCTCTCTCTGTGTAATAAAGATTTTATCTATGGCCACAAGATTTCTTACTACAGCAGCAAGCAATGTGTTTTTTTTAATCATTTTCTTTTAACAGAGAGTCGTTTTTTTAAAATGACGTGGACTCGTTCAGAGGTGAATTATGGCATTTTACAAAGAATGTGTATGCATGCCATTAAGCATGGACCAGTTCCAAAGCACATCGCTTTTATTATGGATGGGAACAGACGGTTTGCTGATCGTAGAATGATGAGAAAGTCTGATGGTCATTTACATGGATTTTCAAAACTTTCTGAGGTATATATTTCTTTGGCTCTGTATTTATTTATTTATTCGTTTATTTATTTATCTATTCATTTATTGATTGATTCATTTATTCATTCATTTGTTGATTTATTTATTAATTTATTCGTTTATTGATTAATTAATTGATTAATTGATTAATTCATTAATTAATTAGTTAATTCATTCATTTATTCATTTATTTATCTATTTATTTATCCATTTATTTAATAATTCATTCATTTATTTTCTTATTTATTCATTTATGTATTCATTCATTCATTTCTTTGTTCATTGATTAATTAGTTTATTTATTTATTTATTCTTTTATTTATTTAATTTATTGTAGACTTTACAGTGGTGTCGTGATGTAGGCATTGAAGAAGTGTCAATTTTCACTTTTAGCATTGACAATTTCAACCGATCACCAGAAGAAGTTTCATTCTTAATGAATCTGGCAGAAGAGAAACTTTGTGAATTATTAGATAACAAGTTAGTGTTCTTTTCTCCTGTGATGAATACTCTTGTTTCCCATTTAGAGATGAGCTGAAAGCGGATGATATTTGTATACGTGTTATTGGCAATTTGACATTACTTCCATTGAGGATTCAGCATTTAGCAGCACAGTTAATGCTTGAAACCAGAAATCATACAAGGTGAGTGAGTCAGTGTAGCGTTGGGTTTTTTCTCTTCTATATTTGATTGTTTTAAATTTTGTAGTTCGAATGTGTTATATATGTAACACCATTTATGCTGTGATTTGCTTTTTCAAAATTCTTTTTATTCACATTATAATAACGAATAGATTAGTTAAAGCAATAAGTAAGAAGGAAGACCTAATTTGTCTGTCTGAATCGTGTGTGTGTGTGTGTTTGTGTGTGTGTGTGTGCGCGCGTGTAATGTGCATCTTTGCGTGCAACACACATTTCGAACAATCTGATCCACTACACACACACACACACAGACGGACTTGTCATAGGAATGTCATGCATACGTGGAAATATTGAAGGTGAAAATAACAATGAAAATGAACGACTAAACCAAATTACAGAGGTAACATAGTAGTACATCTGCACTGGCTGGTGGCGATCAAAACAAAGTTAACCACCAACAAGGAAGGTAGGTTTAGTTAGTGTGATGACGAATTGCTGCTTTGAACGCATGAAGGTGGTTTGAACTTCCTAACTGCCAGCTAGGGCTAGCTTCCACAAACTTTAGGATACGCCCTCCACGAAACACGCTTTTCTAGATAGATACGTTTAAAAGATGTGTTAACGTCAATTTTATATCCTGTATTCTCTGTAAGATGTTTCGCAATAGAGGAGCTAAGTCTTCGTCTGTTCTCACCATTAATGGGTTCGGAAGATTCCATTTGTTTCTGGAGCCATTTAGAAATATGCTGTGAAGCCAGCCCTTACTTGCAGAAATCGATGAGTCCTCCCTATGCATGTGTGTGTGTCCACACATACATTCAAACTGGTAGATACAGTGAAATGTGACATCATTTTTCGCATGCTGAAAGGGCTTAGATGGATGGATATGTCAGCTTCACATTCTCAATTATCGTTATATTCACTGCATAAAAAGTCTTTTTAACCACAACGGCGTTCAATCTTTGTCTAGTTATCAAGCTGCTATGATGCCTCGCCCATATAGGGTAGCTTGATGTACACATCTTTCTTAGGGAAGAGTTGTAGAGTGGACACTCATACATAGGGAGGACTCATCGATCTCTGTAGGTAAGGACTAGCTTCAGAGCATATTCCTAAAGGTACCTATAAAAAGGTGTTTGGGGCAGAGCGTATCCTAAAGTTTGTGGAAGCTAGCCCTAGCTGTTAAGCAGTTAGGATGTTTAAACCATATAATAATATATAATAATTATTATTATTGTTCCCTTGGGTTCCTAGTGGAACATAGGGCTTCAACTGCACGCCTCCACTTGCTTCTGTCTTCTGCTGTACTTTTCACTTGCACCCATGTTAATCCATACTGTTTCAGTTCCTCTTCACACGATCTCCTCCATGTCACATTTGGACGTCCCACTCGCCGCTTGCCTTTCGGCTTCCACTCGAGGGCCTGATGCGCGATGTCACCGAACGGCCTCCTCAGCGAGTGTTCAATCCATCTCCACTTTCTCCTGCATATTTGTTGAGCGATTGGTTCCTGTTTTGTTTGTTGCCATAGCTTCTTGTTTGTGATTCTTTCCGGCCATCTCATCTCCAGCATAGAGCGAAGACAGTTGTTGTTGATAAAGGTCTGCAACAGGCTGTTGGAAATATTCTTTGTGACCCGCCGCCAAGTTTCTGATCCGTACGTATAGAAGAACTGACTGACTTGACGTTTGTATCGAAAATCCGAATTTTGCTGTTGATGCTGAGTGACGAAGATTTCCAGATTGGTTTCAGGTTGATGAAGGTGTTTCCCGCCTTCCCGATTCTCGATTTGACATCCTCGTCCGTCCGTTCCTCCTGTAGTTGAGACAATGCTCCCTAGCCAGATAAGTGAATGAAGTAATCTCTTTCAAATCCCTCCCGTTGATGGTGATTGGCGCTGGATGTTGCTGTTGTTGTTGGTTATTTTCATAACCTCCGTCTTGTCTGTGTTAACCTGGAGTCGTGTCTTTGCTGCTTCTTCAACCAGTTTGTCGGTTTTCGCTTGTAAGTCTTTGATTTTGTGTGACATCGAACATAAATCATCCGCGAAATCCAGGTCTTCTAGGTTCTTCACATCGGTCCAGGATATTCCTGTCTTCTCGTTTCCCACTGTCTGACGCATAATCCAGTCCATCACAATTGAGAATATCATTGGTGATATATATACATATATATATGTAATTGTTTATTATTTATTATTATTATTGGGTTCCGAGTAGAACATCGGAGTTTTAACAACTCCTCATCTCATTGTCATCCTGTTTTTTTTATTCAGTCCTCTTTAGGATGGCTCCAGGATTGTCTGTAAGCTCTCATCTCTCTTCCTCACACACACACACACACACACACACACACACACACACCCACAATTTCCATTATGTCATCTCCGAACACCCAACGTGTCATTTCCTACTCACATCCCACTCGATGATTACACATGGTCTCCTCAACGTGTCACCGATCTTTCTCCGGTCAAGTTAAACTTTAAGCATCACCACTAACTACTACCAATAATGGAGTACGACCGCACACCAATGACCTCGAAACGCTCACTGAGCAAGTTGTTAGTGAGACCTGGCAAATAAATAATGTTGTCATCATCAATAAAATATCCCCCCTGAAGTGTTATGCTATAAAATGGGACTTTTAGCAAGTTTCAGCTTGGATTTTTTTGAAGGATTTGGTTACGCTTTAAGCCAAGGACAAGTTAGATTACAGTTAGTTAGTTTAGGGATCTTTTCACATTAGGGTTAGGTTCAGGAAAGATTAGGGTTAGAAGACCTAAATAATTAAAAGCATAGAATGTGGTTAAATTACTCTGTTGATATAAAAATAGAACTTGTGCACTGTGGTTCTGGTAGAGTATAGTTCCCCATTGTGGGTAAAATTTATTCTGATAAAGTCTCACAGTTTTGTTATACAGTAAGTAATATTTACTGATGACCAAGTTCCGAGCATAATTTATTGCTCAGGAAATATTACTGTATAACACTATGAAATTCTACCTACCCACAATGGGGAATTATTCTCCGTTGATACTCCAACCTAAAACTGAGAGCTGTTTATCCCCTCTGACGCTTTCACACAGTTTTTATGCAATTTTTCCCCATAAATATATATGTGTATTCTGTAGACACACAAAAATGCCCCCTTCACGTGATTGGTGCGTTATTCAAGGTCATTCGCTCGCTGATTGGTGTTGGTTGGTTAGTTAGTGGTGCTTACAGTTTAACTTTGCCCTTTCTCTCCATGTTCTTCGGTATGTTTGTTTTGGGTAATTTGCTGAAGAGAATTAAATAAATTTCATGTTGATATTCCATCTCCTGTGTTATGTAGAGAGACAGACAGAGAAAGATACCCTCTTAGTTATTATTATTAACCAAAAAAATCTTAATGAATATATGACATTGCCTCTGTCCTTTCTTTCGGAGGAATTCAACGCAATTCTCATCTCACTTATAGAAGTTTTGGATTGGTGTCTTTATTTTCTTTTTATTCCATGGAGGATTTCATCATGAGCTGACATCAGTTTGTGAGAACCACTGGAAAAGCAACCAGGGAGTACTGGATAGCCAGCTGTTTCGTCAGCCTAGTTCGGGACTCTTCATCAGCACACACAACCCAGGACCTTCTGGTTACAAGGCCGGCGAGCTAGCTCGTAGACCATTAAGCCACTGGGACCCAATCCGATGGTCCTTGAATTCTAACTTCACGCACGACATAGCGCGACCATTTCGCAATGTCTGTCCAGCTGTCCAGTACTCCTTGCAGGTTTTCCAGTGGTTCTTTAACTGATGTCAGCTCATGATGAAATCCTCCATGCAATCAAACAAAATCTTTACAAAATCAATACTTGAAAATTAATCTGATGCTCACTTGCGACTGGCCCTATTCAGGTAGGCAGTGAGTGACCTGAGATTCTAGTGGGAAGCCGTGACCAGTAGGGTACAGCAGGTTGTAGATGAGGCAGTAACTCACTCATCGAAGAAGACGTTGCCAAATGGTCGCGCTAGCTATGTCGTGCGTGAATTGGCAGAAGTTGGAATTCATGCACTGGCTGGTCATTGGATCGGGTGGGTCCCAGTGGCTAAATGGTCTACAAGCCAGCTAGCTAGTCTTGTAACCAGAAGGACCTGGGTTCCAACAACTCAGTGTGGGTGCGTACTGATGAAGAGTCCCAAACACTAGGCTGAAGGAACAGCTGGCTGTCCAGTACTCCCAGGTTGGTTTTCCAGTGGTTCTCTAACTGTGATGTCAGCTCATGATGAATGAAATCCTCCATGCAATCAAACAAGCATCCCTACAAAACCAATTCTTCATTTTTTCTTTGTTTTGTTTTGTTTATTATATTAAGGTCAATTCTTAATATCTGCATGGCGTATAACAGTCGACATGATATTACAAATGCACTGGAAACTGTACGACTAGGTGTCAAGGAAGGAAAAATTATTCCCAGGTAGGTAATCATGATAGGCTTCAATTTTTTTTTTTCAGTTATACTTATGTGTGTGTGTGTGACTGTTAAAACATAATTTTATACAATGATTCCCTTTTTTTATTAATTTGAACAAAGAAAGAAGAGGGAACATTGGCGCGCAGAATAATCTGAATCCGTTTTATTTCGTCGGTTCTCCTCATCAGAAGCTGCGTACACAACCTGAATTCTTTAATAAAATAGCAAATAAAAAATTGTGTACAACTTTAACAAACTTTTGTCCATTAGCAAGCATATTGTCAGAGTGTCATACTGCGACCAGACAAAGGTTCCGGCGTGGTAGTGATGAACAAAGCTGAATATGTCCAAAAAATGGAGTCAATTCTGAATGACATGTCGAAATTTGACAACAAAATATATCGCCAGGTTGGTGATGTGGCAATGAGGAGGAGTCCACTGGGTCCGATATTATTGGCTGATATTTTTATGACCAGTCTATAGAACACACAAAGCTTAAGTGTGCAATTGGCTAAACAAAACAGCCTACTATAGATACGTTGATGACACATTCATTTGTAAGCAATGATTTAAGTCACGACGCTTCGTCTCTATTCGACTCTTTCAACAACGTACAGAAAAGCATCACTTTCACGATGGAGCATGAAGATGATGAAAAATTCCATTTTTTAGATGTAAAGTTGAAGAGAAAATACGACGATGGGACATTCGAAAGATCTCTATATATGTCGTTAAGACACATGGAGTGGTCTTTACTTGAATTTCAACTGCTTTTGCCCAATGAGATACAAACGTGAACGCTGGTGAAAACGCTTTTCTCTAGAGCGAAGAGAATATGTTCACCAAACAAACTAAACAGTGAACTAATGCTTCTTGAAAAATGCTTGAAAGAAATTACCGCAACAACGCCTTATTTCATCACTATGACACTCTGACAATATGCTTGCTAATGGACAAAAGTTTGTTAAAAATGTACACAATGTTATAGTTGTTATTTAATTAAAGAATTCAGGTTGTACGCAGCTGCTGATGAGGAGAACCGACGAAATAAAATGGATCAAGATTATTCTGCGCGCCAATAATGTTTCTTCTTTCATTGTTCAAATTTATACAAAAGGGAATCTCATTGTATGAGAACCTGCTTTGTTGGCTGCTCACTTCATACTCAGAAGAATTTCATGGACCATGGATATAACCAATAGTGCTAACGTCTATTGTGTATTTTTATTTTGATCGTTAGCTGATATTTTTTCTGTGAACACTGATCCCCCACAGTTCATGTGATCTGTCTGTTACAAAAACAGTCAGTCTATACACCATCACCTCCTCGTCATCTGATAGATAATCAGTCATCCCCGGTAGATGATGATTGTGGAGAAGGACTCTTCCACGCTGGCTGGCTGGCTGGCTGTGTGGCCGGCTGTCCGGTTTGCACCAGATGGTCCAATATCGAACTGTTGATGGTGGTTTTCAGTACACACCTTTACTTAGCCATAGTGGGAGATTTTCTCGAGCGAGTGAGCACGAAAATCAAGTTCCTTGAGCAACAACGGCCAATATAACTCACTCCATCACAAGCACAGTTGCAGTTGAATTGGTAGATGCAATTTAAAGTGGCCAGTCTAGTCTAGGTACTTCATCTTACAGTCGAGGTAACACCATCAGTCGTGTAGAGAATAAGACGTGTAGTTCGCCGCCAGCAATAGAAGTTCTTTGAACTGATTTTCTTAGTATCTTCGTAACTATCTCATTTGGTTTATCGATCACCCTTGCATTGTAGTCGTATATAAAGAGGCTTCTTGTTTACGGATGGATAGTGAGTAGTCCTTTTCCGCCGCTTTCTTTGTCATGTGTTTCTTGATAGCTATTTGTCGGGATAGCTATTTTCGACCAATCAAGGTATCATATACAATGCTTCTTAATTCATCTTCAGTTACTTCTTCTGAGCATATAGCTCTAATTAACTCTGTGGCCGAGTGAGGGTCTTCTCTAAATTTCTTTTGTACTTGAGAGGAACGGAGCTGTGAAAATGTGTGTATATTGTCCTGTCCAAGTACTTTCGTCTATGCAAATTTCTTTTTATGTTACCATCTGGTTTTCTTGTAAGGAAGACGGGGATCCAGAAAGGCAATTCATTCTGTTTTTGGATTCCTCTTCGCATGTGAATTTCAAAGCGGGTGATGTGCTTCATTGAATTCAGTAATTGTTGTACTCCTATCCGAATCATTATCATTATCCGAATGGTGTCATCCATATATATACGAGCCATAAAAATGGGAAATTTCTGATAAGGTGGTTGTTCAAAGGTCCATTTTCTAGCTTACTTACCTAGAAAGAAATCAGCCAAAATGGGACCAAAGGGGGGAGCCCATCGCCACCCTTTTCCATCTTTCAATTGCATAGAAGTTAATATCAGTTCAGAAGTGTTTTAATTTTTTTACAATGTGTGTAAAAAATTACATTTTGTTATAGAGCTTTCTTGAGGATCATTGGCAGTTGTTATCAATCACTACCTTAACGATTTATTATTTATTTTTTTATTTAAACGCAGAAAAACTTGGTACAATATGGCACCAAGAAAGATGCGCCACAGAATATTATGTGAGGGCTGAGATACTGCCCGGGCGCCCAGACCGAAGCAGGTGGTTTTCCTAGGGGACCACCCCCCGAGCCTTTGACTTAAAGTCTAATCCACAAGGCAGCGGAGCAGCGTCAGGAGCTGCATTCTCATGGTTGCCGGTGACCTATATGGTTTCATACGTCATTTGATCCGATGGGATTCTGGAGCCCATGTACCCCATGGTAACTGCTTTTAGTCTAACCGCTATCCAAAAAACCTTCCGGACATGGTAGGACCTGCAGGGACATGAGTCCCAGCCAGTTTAGGTTGTTGGGTCACTGCGGCATTCAAGCCCGACCACCGCGGCAAGGTAGCAGTTATCGGTCGGGACGATTGGGAGTTGTGGTAGAAATACCCACATCCTTCTTTGTGAACACAATCTGTGATACATATTTTCTTACGGAAAAACTGATTCATTGAAGATTGTGTATCAACATTTTTTTAAAATCTCTGTAATAACAAAAGAAAAAGAAAAGGTAAGCATTGTTAGTCTGTTTTTGCAAATCAAATTTTCAACTTCTCATAGGGTCGGTGCTGCTGCTGGATTCAACATAGAACTTGCCACCGAAGTGCAGCACTTCGAGTTGCCACGTTCCAAATAGCACACAAAGGTAGACAAAAAGATGGATGAGTGAAGAGAATCAATCAATAGAGTTTTGACAAGTATAAGAGTGAAACAGAATGAGTAATGGTAGAAAGGAATATGAAAGATTACACAAGAGACTGAATACATCTGCGTAAGCCATTGACAACGATTTTGAGCCATGTCACCTATTGTCTGTCTCCAGCCATTGATTGATTCTTAGAGTCTCGAGGGCAGGCCCCAATCCGGAAGTCTGCATCTCCCTACCTGACTGACTCAGTTTAACTGTCAAGGATTTCATGGATTGATTGATGCCATGTTTTTGTTTGGCATGGCACCACTTACTCTTTTCCAGCCTGCATATATATATCAGCTAGTAATGCCCGTCGGGAGGGGGAGGCGATGGTTAGGCTTGCGCAACACGTGACCTAGCCATCTCAGTCTTTGTGACTTTATTGCCTCTTCGATTGATTTTCCCTCTTTTCCCAACACTCTACGCCTCACGACTTAGTTAAGGTGTTTCTCATTTCAAAAACTTTTTTATTTCTTAAAACGGCTAAGTTAATCTTTAAGCACCACTGACTGCTATTCTCAGCGAATCACCTCTTGTTTACCTGTCACTTGAAAGTGGCATTTTTGTTTGTTTATCGAATACAACATATATCTATGTGAAAAGGATGCATACAAAGTGTAGAAAAGTGTTACAGAGAGGATACCTTCCTCTCAAATGTGATAATTCCCTATGTATATAATTCCCTATTGTGGGTAAAATTTATTTTGATAAAGTTTCATAGTGTTATACAGTCGGTCAATCGGTTTTCGGCATAGAATTTTGCACTGATGTGCGGCAGTTCAAGTCGCCACACTCCATGTAGCACACAAAGCAAGAGAAGAAAGTAGGAGAAATGCCCAAAAGAGAGACAGTAAACAGAGGTGTGGTGAGACAAAGGAATAGTGATAACGAAGAACAAAACAGTTTCATTGGAAATCATAAGTCACAAGGAGTGGATGCATCTGCGCCACTGAGAACAATTTTGAGCCATAGCATCACCAATTGTTTCCAGCCTTCATTGGTTTTTACCGTCCCGAGGACCACAACCAGTCAGTTAGCTAGTCTACACCTTCCTACATGGCGTAGACTAACTGTTGTGGATTTCATTGACTGGTACCATGTTTTGGTTTGACCGCCGCTAGCTCTTTTCCAACCTGACCCTATATCAGCAAACATTGCCCATTGTCGGGGAAGGCGATGGCTAGTCATGCATGCGTAACACATGTCCTAACCATCTCAGTCGATGTAATTTCAGAGTCTCGTCGATTGATTTCCCCTCTCACCTACCTAGCACTCGACCGACACCTAACCTCAATATTGCTCATCTTATTATACTACTTCACACGGGAGACAGAACTCAGACACCTATGATCGAAGACAGCTAGCCACCCTTTTCATGTCTTCCGCTCTCAATGGCCATGTCTCACTCACAGCTAGCCATAAAGGAGGACGGAGAGGACTGTTGAGCAGTTCACACGCCCTTTGGTCGATAGTCGGATATTACGTCTACCCCAGAGACGGCGTAAACTGGCATATGCGAAGTGTTATACAGTAATGTTCACTAAACAATAAATTCTGCTTGAAACTTGGTCATCAGTAAATATTACTGCTCTATAACAACTCTGTGAGACTTTATCAGAATAAATTTTATCCACAATGGAACTACACTCTACCACACCACCACAGTGCACAATTTCTATTCTTATATCATCAACAGAGAAATTTAACCACATTCTATGCTTGTAATTATTTTGGTCTTCTAACGCTAACGATAACGCTAATGCTTTCTAAACCTAACCCTGTCGTGAAAATATCCCTACATAAACTCTAATGTAACTCGAAACCAACCCTAATGTCACCCTTCCCGACCGAAAGCTGCTACCTTGACGTGGTGGTCGCGCTTGAACACCGCAATGACCCAACAAGCTATACTGGCTGAGACTAATGTCGCTTGGGGTCCTACCACGTCAGAAAGGTTGTTTGGATAGCGGTTAGACAAAAAGCAGTTACCCAACTCAATGCTATGACCCAAAGTAAATCACAAAATATCATGCCGGATCGGTCGGAGCCCGGATTAACAACGACCGCGCTTCCTGCTGCCGTGTCACAGGGCAGAAGTGATAAATATGCTACTGAGACACCCCAAATGAAAAATAACAAACAAAAACAGGCCGTGTGTGACCGGCCTCAAGCAGTTGTCCCCTGGGCTCTGCGGTCACGCAACCAAATTCCACGGTGTGGGCAGCCGGGAAGTAACAATCGCCCTCACAATCCCAAATGCACGCGAAACCTCTCTAATCCTCACTCATCTTTGTCTTCATCTTCATCACTATTATCTTGGTTACCTTCTACTAATGCAACTCCTCTACTTGATGGCTCTTCACTCTGTGTGCACTGAAAACGACGGTAACCAAAAAACCACCATCGATAGTCTCCTAAAGCCACGCCACAAATTTCATTTTCTTGTCTACCTTTGCGTGCTATTTGGAACGTCGCAACTCGGACTGCTGCACTTCCATGCCAAGTTCTATGTTGAATCCAGACAGACAGAATGTCGCCCTTACTAGCTTGACCAAACTCTTACTTGTCCTTGGCCTTAAGCGTGACTTAATCTTTACTAAACCTAAGGTGAAACTTGCCAGATATCCTCCCATGTAATAACATAGTACTTGCATGAGCATATTTCTATTGATGATGACAACATAATTTTCCAGGTCTCACTAACAACTTGCTCAGTGAGCGTTTCGGGGTCATTGGTGCGGTCGCACTCCATTATTGGTAGTGAGTGAGTGGTGCTTAAAGTTTAACTTGGCCCCTGAAACATATGTAAAACAATCAACAAATAAAAAAGGGGATTTTAATAGATTGACAAAAGTTTTTGGTAGATCTTCAGCTGAATACTGTTTAGATAGTGTACAATGAGAAAAATACATTTATTTTTTAAAATTTTTTTTATTTGTTTATTTATTTTTTGATTACAGCTTGATGCCACATCGTATTTTCAGTACAAGTATGGCATTTTTGGCATGGATATCTGTAGCCCAAATTTCGCAGGCCGACCATAGATATCGGGTGTGCGTCGGCAGGGGATTGAACCCCGGACCATGTTCATGGTCGGCGAGAGTCCTAACCACTGTGCCACCGACGCACATGTGGAGCTATGTGACTAAATAGATTAAAGTACAGTGAATTGGTCATCGAAAATGAAACGGTGGGTGAAAGTGTTTTTTAGTAGTTTAAGCTCAGAGAGTTCGGAGGAGTTATGTGACATTAAAAAAATTCATATTTTGACGGATTATGGTTTAGGTACGTCATTAAAATAAACAATTAGTTATAAGAGAACATGAGAAAGCTAGGAATTTCAAGATAATTAACTAACAATAATGCTACTATTCAAGTATTGGTTTGAAGGGATTTAGTTGATTGGTGTCAGGATTTCATCATGACCAGCTGACATTGGTTAGAGAACCATTGGAAAACCAGCCACAGGGAGTACTGGACAGCTGTTTCGTCAGCCTGGTTTGGGATTCTTCATCAGCACGCACCCACCTCATCTGGGTTCGAACCCAGGACCTTCTGGTAACAAGGCGAGCTAGCTCGTAGACCATTAGTAATCATCTTATCATTATGATTATTCTTCCCTTGGGTTCTGAGTGAAGATTAGGGCCTCAACAACACATCTTCACATTGTTCTGTTTGCTGGTGTTCTCTTATTAGCTGGGTCCATGAGGTCCTCTCTCTCATCTCCTCCTCCTCCTTTCACGATCTCCTCTGTGTCACCGTCAGACTGACGACCCTCTCGTCGCTTCCCATATATTCGGATTCAACTCGGGCGGGCGATGGCCTGCATTGTCCGCGATATCATTCGAAGGCCTCCTCGGTATATGTCTGATCCAATCGGCAATTGAGCAGTCGGCTGTTGGTTAGTTTGTTGCCAACCAGAGTTTCATGTTGCTAATTGTTTCTGGCCGGTCGACCGGTTGGTCAATTTGATCTTCAGTATAGAGCAGATCCAGTTGTCGATAAAAAAGTCTGTTACTTGGTAGAAATCTTTTTTTGGTACACGCCAAGTTTTCTGACCCATATAGAAGAAGTGACTGACTTGGCTTCTTTTTTGTTGAAAGTTCGAATGTTGTTTGTTTGTCCTAAGGTGGTGTGTGCAGAAGATTTCCAAACTGGTTTTAGGTTGATGAAGAGACGCGTATCTTGCCTTTCAGATTCTGGCTAGTCAGTCGGTTTTGACATCTTCATTCGTTTCGATTGCCGCCTGTGGTTGTTGAAACGATGCTGGCATCCTAGATAAATTGAAGGCAGGAAGTAACCTCTGTCAAATCTCTACAGTGTTGATGGTGATTGGTGCTAGTTGTTGTTTTTGCTGTTGGTGGTGATGGTGGTGACGGTTGGTGGTTTTCGCCTGCCCTTAAGTCTTTGAGTTTGTGTGTGTGTGTGTGTGACATTCAACGACATAAATCATCGCCGCGCGAAATTAGAGATAGATCTTCTAGAGTCTTCTTATCTGTCTGTCAGTGCGGTGTATTCTTGTCTTCTCGGAGGACCTGTGTCTCTATCCCATTCAGGGATGTTGGATGTTCGGCAGGTTAAGTGTGGCTGTAGACCAATTAAACTGCTCCTCATAGTGTTCTTTCCAGCGCCCCAGTCGTCTATCCTGGGAGCTAATTATGGTGCCATTTTTCTCCGAGATTGTTTCGCTTATCATTTGCCTTTTGCCACCTGTTTCCCTGATAAGCCTGAATAGTTGTCTGGTGTTGCCAATCGCCGATACCTTTTCCATCTCTTTCGCTTTTGTCGCCCACCACTATTCACGGTCCTTGCGAAGACTTTTTGTTAGTCTTCGTTTAAGTACCTTTCGCTCGTCATCATAATCGGAGCTCGCTGGAATCAGTCTTCTTGCGTCAATCAGTTCGGATGAGGCGGTAGAGATCCAATGGCTTTTATTAACTTTAGGTTTTAGCTTATTGGCAGCTTTCTTCTCACTCCCTGTGCACAGTCTGGCGCATAATCCATCCAGTCCACCAAAAATCAAGAATAATATATGCAGCCAGCCAGCTTGTCTTACTCCTGTATTCACTTTGAAGGCTTCTCTGAATTCTCTTTTGTGGATCGCCTGGCACGTGTAGCATTGTTGTGGTACATAGGTTTGTGGTACTAGTGGTAGCTATCCAATCCCTTCTCGATATACACTGTCACAGTTGGAATCCTTTTCGAAGCCGATGAAAGAAGAAGTTGAAGTAGAGGTAGACGTTTGACTGCCATTCAATGCGCGCCCTCGGTTCCATGATGATGATGATGACGCGTAAAGTTGAAATTCGATCAGCGCATAATTTGCCTGCCCCTTTTTTGTTTTGTGAATGCAGCTTGTTCCGGTAAGGCTATCAGAGGAGACTTGTGCATCCAGAGTGCATCGTTTATTCTTTTCAGAATGACGGGGCTAAGTGTTTCACTTGGTTGGCGTGAACAAGAGCGTGATTCTCTACGCCAGTCAGCTCTTGCAGAGTGGGGCGTAAGTCGCCCCCCTTATTTGGTAGTTTGACAAGGTATTCAACTTTTCTTCCAGTCACGTATGAAGGCCTTGATATGATTATGAGTGGCAGTAATAAGTTGTGCTCGAAACGTGATCATCAGTAAATATTACTCTATGACAACACTGTATGATTTTATTAAAATAAATTTCTATCTATAATGGGGTTATACTCTACTGTAACAACAGAAGACAAGGGCCAGGCAACAGATCGTTTATTAAGGAAATCAACACATTTATCGATTTTCATGTACATACATTATTAGAGATTATTGTTAGCAGACAAACACAGTCTTCTGATTGGTGGTTGTTTCTCTTTTTGACTGTTTCTTGAAGGTCAGATCATCTATCTGCTAATTGTATCCGCATACGCAAAGAAAGTGTGCTGTGATTGGTTGTTGGTTGAGTCAGTCAGTCTTTCTTCTTGTTTTGTCATGACCACTATTTGGAACATAAACATTGACGTAAATTACTATCTATCAATTTTGGCTAGCAGCCAGCTCTCAACACACTCGTCGCGCCGTCAAAGACTTTCGACTGAAGTTGGTTCGGTCTTCTTTGTTTTCAGGGGCTTTGTTCGTTTGTCTTGCTGTCTGGAATCTCGTTGCTCGCTGATGTTCACCTGTTTCTCTTTGTTTACCATTGTGACTGCGTCTGCGTAACCCCATCATCTCAAGGTGTCCATATGTGGTCCATTCCACTGTGGAAACTGTTTGCCTGACCCTGTCGCACATTCGTCGGTATTTCACCTCACACTTTCATATGCTGCTTTCTCCCGACCTCCCAGTAGCGTCCCAAGTAACAGCCTCATCGCTGACAGATCTGACAGAACGCCACTCAACTGCGCAGAAGCCTCGAAGTCCTGCCCGAAGGTCACATGACCAATATTTTTGGGACATAAACATTGGCGTAATTTACTTTGTACCACTTTTGTCTAGCAGCCAGCTCTCGCCCCACTACCACAGTGCCCAAGTTTCATTCTGATTTCTTCCAGTCAGTAGGCACCTTTCCTTCCTTCCAAACCTTTTGCAATAATAGCGTAAGTGTATATCTGCCGCAGTCTCTGTGTCCATTTTCAGTGCCTCAGGGGGGGGTGGGGGATGGTGGTGGATTCTGTATGGTCCTGTACTTCGTTATCACGATCACATTCAGGCTTTCCACTTTGGTTGAAGGATTGGTGTCCACTGGCAGGCAGACAGCTCTGTGCGTGCTGGCGGTGATATTTTCCAGGGAGTTGCAGTAAACTGGATTAGGTCAACAGTATAATAATAATAATAATAATAATAATAATAATAATAATAATAATAATAATAATAGTGAGATCTAAATTAGTGGTACTGACAAAAGATAGCGTTAATTGAGAACAATAATGGTAAGAGATGGAATAGAATAGTAACAATAGCAGGTAATAAGTAAAAAAAATATTGCCTTGGGGGATTCAAAGCGGTCGTCATTTTCTTCTGTACACACACACACTCACACCACCCTCTTCACTCACAACTCTCCCCTTGCATCTCATCAGGCAAAACTAGAAGCCTATGTATAGAAAACTATATGCTCTCACCAGCAAGTACAAAAACTCAACCATACTCTACTTAGCTCGTGTTCTGTGTGATAAAGAAAGCATTAGGCGTGACACCTATAATTCATTAAATAGTCAGTAGAACAACTGGACCTCGTCTTGCCAACTCATATCATTTATAGGTACAACATTTTCTTTCTTTCTTTTCCTATTCTCTCTCTCTCTTTTTTCCGTTATGTGCTGCTTTGTTTCTTTCTCTCGCTTACGCCAGTAAATATGACAGCACCTACTTTTCTAACACCTTCAAACACTGTTCAACTCTACCTTTGCTACCTACATGCCAATATGTTGTTGTTATAATGAACTGAGATTTCCTTAATCTGTGTAGAATTCTATTTATTGATAATGTACTTACTGGATGCAATACTGTAGTAAAAATGCTGAGAATTCCATTCTGTATCACATGTACTGTTTTGGAATAAAGAAAATTATTATTGTTATTGGCTTTATCGATTCTGATTGCACAACCTTATGCGATCGCAAGTGTCTGTGTGTTTGATTGTCTGCTGAAAGAGGTTAATGATTTGGCAGTGTGATTATCATGTCTGTATTCAATAAGATGCTTCCGTGTACGTCCTATTTATTTCACTCCATTATGAATAAGATTTTATTTTGATAAACTGTCACTCACAGTGTGTGTAGTGTTGTTATACAGTAAGTAATATTAACTGATGCGACCACGTTTCGAGCACAAACTATTGCGACTCATAATCGTATCAAGTTACTCACTCACACAACCCTTTTCCTTCATTTATATACATCAGCGGAATTCATGATTAGACATTGGAATAAAAATCAGTAATATGGCTAATGTGCATTCAGAAATAATAATAATAATATGAGTGTTATTGATCAATTACAATAATCAAATGGGAAATAAGACGAGTGTTTCTGTTATAGTGATAATAAGTAAGTAACTTGTTAGAATGTTGTGATGATGTACGTGAATTGAATTGAAATAGGATACAATTCAAGATTATTTATTATCCTCCTCTGATTTCACTGACTGACTGACTGACTGACTGACTGACTGACTGACTGACTGACTGACTGACTGACTGACTGACTGGTGGTAATAATATCTTCCACACATATCTCTGGTATTTGCATTGAGTCATTTCTGTTGCATGTGTTGTGTTGGGTGTAGACTCGATGAACCAGTCAGGATTCAGTAATCAACTTCTCTCTCTCTCTCCACCTACATAGATTACTTCTTAGAATTTTAACCCTCTCCCACCATGTTATTGTGTGGTTGTGTTAATGCGTGAAGTGCAATGTACTGGTGAGTGCTTTTTTCTAAATGACTTATCTTCTCGGGTGGGGTCAACCATTCTTTTTTTTAAGCTAAATTCTTATGTTCCGACAATCTGACAACCCGCACCTACTAGTTTGACCTATGTAGTTGACCTAACTCACAGTCATTGCAGGGTGTTTTGTAAATGATATTATTTTGTCTTTAATGAGTCAACAGGGTCCTTTAACCTACAGAGCTTGTCCTACCTGAGTGAGTTTGTAGGTTTGAATGCCACCACCAGCCTAATTCCTGCTTTGTTATTGAGAATCCTACGTAGGCAGTGAGTGTCTCAGATATTCCCTCTCTCCTTATATGGTATAACTGCTGTAGACGCCTTATATTCTCTCTTACTTATGTTATCATTACTAGTTTCACAATTATTTTTTAAAAATTTGCTTTTCACCTTTTTCGATTTTCCTAATGAATTTAATAGGATAGTTACTTAGTTATTTAACACCATTTTTTTACTGTTCTAATTTTTTTGTCTCCTTTTTTATTTTCTTATTTACAGTTTGGATTCATATGATGACCGACTGGTTAGCAGCCATTCTCATCGATCAGGATTCCTGGAGTCCCACAATAATAATAAACTCAATCCATCCGATATTGAACATGATCCATCAGAAAATTTTGTTGAAGAAGATTATATCACTGAATCACCTATTCAGAGCCCAGCTATTCGTCGACGTCTAGATGACAGTTTCTTTCTTCAGCATGGATCACCATCGTCAAATGAATATGACATTGTGAAACACCGTGAACGTCGTCGAAAGCATCTTGGTCTGCCTCTACTGAAACCAAATCATGTCGGAATCTTATCGCATACCGTGTTCATAGGCCATTTACATAAACAAATTGCAGAGAGTCTACTTCGAACACTTTGTTCCGAAATAACTGAAGGTCAGGTAGTTGAATGTAATTTCATTCCCCCGCGAGGTTGTGCATTTGTCACTTTTGCCACTCGACGGGTAGCACATCGTGCAGTTTGTCAAATGGATCGATCAACTATGAATGGTCGACAGGTGAAGGTTGCTTGGGCTCCAAATCTTGGCGTGAAGTCGAACGAAGTATATCTGGCGAATTATTGGGATACAGAGCAAGGCTGTACATATTTACCTGTGGAGGAGGTTCTCAAACTTACATATTCTCAGTTTGTCGATCTTTTAGATGGTTGTGCAGAGGTGGATGAAGAATCATTGGTTGATGCAAGAGTTAGAAGTTTTATCAGGAATGCCAATCGGAGTAGTGATAATAATAAAACTGAAAAAATATCCTTGAGTAGTTCTCCTGATGGAAAGTTGGCTAAGAAATCACAAACTGCAACTGCCCAGAATACATCATCACGATCAACGTTTCCACCTGTCGTGTCTCCCGTGGCAGTTGTTGTCAGTTCAAATGCTGCTTCAATTTCTTCAATGTCACCTGTTGTTGTTACTCAAACTGTACCGATGATGTTATTGCCGCTTCCCTTTCGGGTTTCAATCGAGCGATGGCCTGATACGCGATGTCACTCAACGGCCTCCTCAGTGAGTGTCCAATCCATGTCCACTTTCTCCTGCATATATGTTGGCCGATTGGTTCTTGTTTCGTTTGTTAGTTCTCATTGTTTCTTGTTGCTTCTTGTTCTTTCTGGCCATCTGATCTTGAGTATAGAACGAAGACAGCTGTTGTTGATAAAGGTCTGCAACAGGCTGTTGGAAATATTCTTTGTGACCCGCCAAGTTTCTCATCTGTACGTATAGAAGAACTGACTGACTTGATGTTTGTATTGAAAATCCGAATCATTTTGTTGTTGAGTGTTGCTGAGTGACGAAGATTTCCAGATTAGTTTCCAGCTGTGAAGGATACACTATATTCTAGACTCACCTCGTACTAAGGATAACATCATCGGTACAGTTTGAGTAACAACAACAGGTGACATTGAAGAAATTGAAGCAGCATTTGAACTGACAACAACTGCCACGGGAGACACGACAGGTGGAAACGTTGATCGTGATGATGTATTCTGGGCAGTTGCAGTTTGTGATTTCTTAGCCAACTTTCCATCAGGAGAACTACTCAAGGATATTTTTTCAGTTTTATTATTATCACTACTCCGATTGGCATTCCTGATAAAACTTCTAACTCTTGCATCAACCAATGATTCTTCATCCACCTCTGCACAACCATCTAAAAGATCGACAAACTGAGAATATGTAAGTTTGAGAACCTCCTCCACAGGTAAATATGTACAGCCTTGCTCTGTATCCCAATAATTCGCCAGATATACTTCGTTCGACTTCACGCCAAGATTTGGAGCCCAAGCAACCTTCACCTGTCGACCATTCATAGTTGATCGATCCATTTGACAAACTGCACGATGTGCTACCCGTCGAGTGGCAAAAGTGACAAATGCACAACCTCGCGGGGGAATGAAATTACATTCAACTACCTGACCTTCAGTTATTTCGGAACAAAGTGTTCGAAGTAGACTCTCTGCAATTTGTTTATGTAAATGGCCTATGAACACGGTATGCGATAAGATTCCGACATGATTTGGTTTCAGTAGAGGCAGACCAAGATGCTTTCGACGACGTTCACGGTGTTTCACAATGTCATATTCATTTGACGATGGTGATCCATGCTGAAGAAAGAAACTGTCATCTAGACGTCGACGAATAGCTGGGCTCTGAATAGGTGATTCAGTGATATAATCTTCTTCAACAAAATTTTCTGATGGATCATGTTCAATATCTGACGGATTGAGTTTATTATTATTGTGGGACTCCAGGAATCCTGATCGATGAGAATGGCTGCTAACCAGTCGGTCATCATATGAATCCAAACTGTAAATAAGAAAATAAAAAAGGAGACAAAAAAATTAGAACAGTAAAAAAATGGTGTTAAATAACTAAGTAACTATCCTATTAAATTCATTAGGAAAATCGAAAAAGGTGAAAAGCAAATTTTTAAAAAATAATTGTGAAACTAGTAATGATAACATAAGTAAGAGAGAATATAAGGCGTCTACAGCAGTTATACCATATAAGGAGAGAGGGGATATCTGAGACACTCACTGCCTACGTAGGATTCTCAATAACAAAGCAGGAATTAGGCTGGTGGTGGCATTCAAACCTACAAACTCACTCAGGTAGGACAAGCTCTGTAGGTTAAAGGACCCTGTTGACTCATTAAAGACAAAATAATATCATTTACAAAACACCCTGCAATGACTGTGAGTTAGGTCAACTACATAGGTCAAACTAGTAGGTGCGGGTTGTCAGATTGTCGGAACATAAGAATTTAGCTTAAAAAAAAGAATGGTTGACCCCACCCGAGAAGATAAGTCATTTAGAAAAAAGCACTCACCAGTACATTGCACTTCACGCATTAACACAACCACACAATAACATGGTGGGAGAGGGTTAAAATTCTAAGAAGTAATCTATGTAGGTGGAGAGAGAGAGAGAAGTTGATTACTGAATCCTGACTGGTTCATCGAGTCTACACCCAACACAACACATGCAACAGAAATGACTCAATGCAAATACCAGAGATATGTGTGGAAGATATTATTACCACCAGTCAGTCAGTCAGTGAAATCAGAGGAGGATAATAAATAATCTTGAATTGTATCCTATTTCAATTCAATTCACGTACATCATCACAACATTCTAACAAGTTACTTACTTATTATCACTATAACAGAAACACTCGTCTTATTTCCCATTTGATTATTGTAATTGATCAATAACACTCATATTATTATTATTATTTCTGAATGCACATTAGCCATATTACTGATTTTTATTCCAATGTCTAATCATGAATTCCGCTGATGTATATAAATGAAGGAAAAGGGTTGTGTGAGTGAGTGACTTGATACGATTATGAGTCGCAATAGTTTGTGCTCGAAACGTGGTCGCATCAGTTAATATTACTTACTGTATAACAACACTACACACACTGTGAGTGACAGTTTATCAAAATAAAATCTTATCCATAATGAATTTGTCGACTCTAATTGCGCAAGCCTATGCGATTGCAAGTATCTTTCTGTTTTATTGTCTGTTGATAGATTTTCCAATGGTTTCACGGTGTGATTATCATGTCTGTATTCTGTAAGATGCTTTGTTTTTTGAAAGTTCTTTGTACTTTTACTTAACATTTTTTCAACCATTTTGGGAAAATGCTGCATTATGCGAGTAGGAGATCGTCTTTCTGTGTACGTCTTATTTATTTGCTTCACCAAACACACTCTTACTGATATACGCAATTAAAAGTATTGAAAGTTGACGATACATCACCTTTCCCATGTTGTTGAACTCCTCGGATGGTATTTGGTTAAAGAATACAGTCTTTGCAGCGTAATAAGTTCCTCTCACGACCGATAGCTACTACCTTGACGTGGTGTTGCGGTCGGGCTTGCACATGGCGATCACCCAACAAGCTGCACTGGCTGGAACGAATGTTCCTGTAGGTCCTACCATGCCAGGAAGTTTGTTAGGATAGCGATTAGACTAAAAGCAGTTACCGGCATAGTGTAAGAATCTTCCTTACACTCTGGTATGCTGGGGGTCTGTGGGCGAAGTCGTACTGATGGGGAACACGGGTGTGTAACAGCAACGAGGTGTTTCCCTCAGATGACCAGCATGCCAGCCAGCCAGCTATGCTCTTTCTCCACTCTGGAGACGAGGGGGGGGGGGTTACGAAAGGTCCCCAACTAGTTTATCCCCGACGAAATCTCAGCTGGGCACGAATACAGAGGGCTAGTTTCGTATATGCCAGTTTACGCCGTCTCTGGCGTAGACGTGATATCCGACTATCGACCAAAGGGCGTGTGTACTGCTCAACAGTCCACTCCGCCCTCCTTTATGGCTAGCTGTGAGACCTGGCCATTGAGAGTAGAAGACATGAAAAGGCTAGACAGCTGTCTTTGATCATAGGTGCCTGCCTGCGTTCTATCTCCCGTGTGAAGTGGTATGATAAGGTGAGCAATATTGAGGTTAGGTGTCGGTCGAGTGCTAGGTAGGTGAGAGGGGAAATCAATCGACGAGACTCTGAAATTACATCGACTGAGATGGTTAGGACATGTGTTACGCATGCATGCCTAGTCATCGCCTTCCTCGACAATGGGCAATGTTAGCTGATATAGGGTCAGGTTGGAAAACAGCTAGCGGCGGTCAAACCAAAACATGGTACCAGTCAATGAAATCCACAACAGTTAGTCTAAGCCACGTAGGAAGGTGTAGACTACCTTACTGACTGGTTGTGGTCCTCGGGACGGTAAAAACTAATGAAGGCTGGAAACAATTGGTGATGCTATGGCTCAAAATCGTTCTCAGTGGCGCAGATGCATCCACTCCTTGTGACTCATGATTTCCAATGAAACTGTTTTGTTCTTCGTTATTACTATTCCTTTGTCTCAAACCTCTGTTTACTGTCTATACTATGCATTTCTCCTATTTTCTTCTCATGGTTTGTGTGCTACATGGAGGGAGTGTGGCGACTTGAACTGGTGCACATATGTGCAAAGTTCTATGTCGAAAACCGACCGACCGACTGTTACAAAAGTTCGACCCCAAAAATTGTACATCCCGACTTACCCTACCTACGGTGTTCCGTAACCGGCGGTAAGTTTACTAATACGGAACCAAACTAAGAGACCAGATCATACAGGCCGTGTGTGTGTGTGACCACTGGCCTGTCTCAAGCAGTTGTGTCCCCTACTGGGCTCTGCGGTCCCGCGAAGCACTAACCTTCTCTGTCTGGGATTCAGGTAACCGAAGACAATAAGTTCTTTTGATAGTTTTATCAGGCCTTCGGTCAACCAGTTTGGACAGTTTCATTAACTTGTATTTTTTTAAAGAATACTTTGTCACTGCCCATCAACTTGCCTTTTCACCATTATTATTATTTTTATTATTATTATTACTTAGTGATATTACACGTGAACTTTTATCGAAATGTCTGTACACACGTCTGTCAAAACCATTGGATTTAATTATACGTACCTCGGGTGAAATTCGATTGAGTGATTTTTTAACATGGCAAGCATCAGAAAACGGTGCAGTGTACAAATTCATTCAGAGTTATTGGCCTGAATTTTCATTGTGGGATTTCTTACAGGCGATATTGCATTACCAGTTAACGTGCTTACAATTGACGGTAAGTGGGTGGGTGAGGTGATGTGTTGTAGAACATTATATGCATATATATATATATATATATATATATTTCAATCTGTTTTAATTTGTTCTCTTAGAAGTTGTCATAATTTTAATATAATTTAATAATTCCCATTGTAGAATTAATAAGAACATAATATTCAGCGAAGAGACTCTCTCCAGCAACGAATTTATTATCAAGCTGTACAATCGTATATATATGGTTTTATTATAAAAATTATATCCGGTGAGGGAATTAGGTCAAAGGTGTGAATACATGAAATAATAATAGTATTAAATGCAATTAAAATATTTGTGATTATTATCATAGTTTAATGTCAAGTGGCACAATAATTAATGTCGTATATAGAATAATACATAAGAAGGATGTATAGATTTTGGAAAAGGCTACATAATTATAAGATTAGTAGACGAATATAAAATGTTACATAACATGGTATGAAATTTGATAAAACAGAATTCAATATTGTAAAAAATATAAAAATTAATAATTTTAGGTTTAAAATGTCAAGTGGGTCAAGTGAAAAACATTCAGAGTGAGAATAGTAATAATAATAATCATAATAATATTAATAATAATAGTAATAAGGGAAGAGTACATAGAATAACTAAATAAACAAAAAATAAATAAATGTCTATCCCTTTGCGGCCAAGGCAGAAGTAAGGTTTGTACATACTTCTTTTATACACAAAGTTCTGGCTGGCTTAAAGTCATGAATTGCCAAGGCCTCAACTGTCTTTAGAAGTCTGTAACGAAGAAAACGCGGACGGTAAGTTAGCATGGATTCTATATATGATCTTAAAATCATGGTCAGAGTTGACAGAGTGATAGAAGTCGATCAGGTGTTCCATGATTATAATCACAAATATTTTAATTGCATTTAATACTATTATTATTTCATGTATTCACACCTTTGACCTAATTCCCTCACCGGATATAATTTTTATAATAAAACCATATATATACGATTGTACAGCTTGATAATAAATTCGTTGCTGGACAGAGTCTCTTCGCTGAATATTGTGTTCTTAATAATTTTGATACTCTACTTTGTTGTTGTCGTGGCTGAACGTCAACGAACTGTTAATGACCGACCGACCGACTGTTGAACTGAATTGTTGATCTTGAATTGTCTTAATCAACTCAGTGCCTGTATTTCATTCAATTGACCATCAGGAATTCAACGACAATATCAGTGTGATATGGATGTGATATTGTAACAACAAACAAGACAAGGCCAGTCAGGCAAATAGATCGTTTATTTAGGAAATCAACACATATTTTATCGATTTTTTTAGTGGAAATTATTATATATTATTGTTAGCAGATAAACACAGTCTTCTGATTGGTTGTTTCTCTTTGTGACTGTTTCTTCAAGGTCAGATCATCTATCTATCTGCTAATTGTATCCGCCTACGCAAAGAAAGTGTGCTGTGATTGGTTGTTGGTTGAGTCAGTCTTTGTTTTTGTTTTCTCATGACCAATAATATTTGAGACTGTAAACATTAACGTAAATTACTGTCTATCAATTTACGGCTAGCGCAGACAACTCTCACCACAATATCACTATACACCTCTCAGTTGAGTGTTATATGCTTCCGGTTAAATCACACACACAGGTCGACTTGTGCCTTCCTAATCCTCTCGAATTTTGTTGACATTTTCTAGCGTATATGTATATATATATATATATATTTTCAATATTTATTTATCCTGATCGATGTACCGAAAATAGATTTGTGAACAAATATAGGTTAAAAAAAGATTGAGTGAGCCTTCAGCATAAAACGTGTGTGTGGCACAGAGATGCAGCAGCAGTTCAAGTTGTGTTACACTCCATGTAGCACATAAAGATAGAACGAACCTTCGAACCAAAGTATCACCAACAGTCTCAAAGCTTTGGTTCTTAGAATCCCCACTACCCCAACCAGGAAGTCAGCCGTAAACCTCCCTAAATGGCTCAAACCAAACTCTTTTTCATCAACCTGACTTCCCCTGTATCAGCTAACATTGTTCGTCGAAGAAGAAAAAGGCAGTGGTTAGACAGGCAGGTATGCGTAACACTTGTCCTAGCCTATCTTAATCAATATAGCTTCACAACCTGTTCCATTAACTTTCCCTCCTTGTTTAACTAACACTCGATACCTAACCTAAATATTGCGCACCATATTATTCTTATTATTTTACTTATCGCGGGAAATGAAACGAACGCAGACATCTATGATCAATAACATGTAGTCTTTATAGGTTTTCTACTTCCTTCCAATGACCATGTCTCACAATCATAAAGGAGAGCAGAGTAAACTGCTGTGCATTACACAAACACACACATTCTTTGATGGATAGGCGGATATCTTGTGGATGACAGAGAAATGACGTAAATTGGCGAATGTCACATGATATTTACTAGTTCATCGCGGATTCATATCAGTGAGTTAGAGAACCATTGAAAACCAGTCACAGCGAGTGCTGGACAGCTGTTTCATCAACCTAGTTTGCGAATCAGCGACAGTACGCACCCACCCTGCAGGGGTGTTCGAACCCAGGACCTTCCGGTTGCAACGCCAGCAAGCCAGCTGTCTCGTATACCATTCAGCCACACTCACTCGGACCTGACCCTATTCAATGGCCAGCCAGTGCATGAATTCCAACTTCTACCAATTCGTGATTTAGCGCGACCCCAACCATTGTCGTTAGTGTGACACATCCATCTTCACACTTGACATCTGGATGGACCTCACTGGTCACGACTTCTCACCAGAACTGAGTCCAGGAAACTCCATCCTGTAGCAAGTCACTAGTGAGCATCAGATTAATTTTCTTTAGTTTGGTTTGTAAGGGTTAGTTATGTTTTGTTTTTACGAGTTAATCACGGACTGATATCAGTTAGAGAACCATTGAAAACCAGTCTCAGGGAGTGCTGGACAGCTGTTTCACCAACCTAGTTTGGGAATCATCAGCAATACGCACCCACTGGGATTCGAACCCAGGACCATCCGGTTACAGGGTCACAAGGACAATGTATTATGAATACGCCCGAATCCGACCTATGAGGCCATTGTGATCTATGATCTGAGCCATTAGTATAAGTATCTTTTATCTGCTTGGTGTCCAAAAGAACTAATATTTGGAGACACCTCATAACCGATCAGAGTGGTTCGCAGTGTCATTATTATTTTTCTTCGTGATATGAGCCTCTTTGTTATCCGCCTTGAGATTTCGTTAGCAACTGGCCCATTTTAGCTGATGGAACTTTCCAAATTAGTGAAGTGGTCAGCAGGTTCTACCAACCACACTTCACTCCCTAAATTGAAGCCAAGAGTGTCAGTGTTTTTCAGTCATGCAGAATCATCTTATATATATATATATATATATATATATATATATATATATATATATATATATAACATTAGCGAATAATAGCATGCCAAACATTCGAAGATTTGCTGCTCAGCTCAAGGTGTTCAGCTAACTGCTCTTCATCTAGGGGGAAGGACTATATAATCTGCATATTTTAACTCAACAAGAGTAGAAAGTCAATCCATAAGTCGCTAAGATCAGTTAGCGTTAATTAAGTCCATTAGTGTACACGTATAATGAAATGAAACAAAAATTCAGAAAATGTGCAACCCCCAACGAATACCAGTATGGTGAGAGCAGCCTGCTAGGCAAACATTGGTAGACAGTAATTTACGTCAATGTTGTTCATGTCCCAAATATTGGTCATGAGAAACAAGAACAAAGACTGACTGACTGAACCAACAACCAATCACAGCACACTTTCTTTGCGTAGGCGGATACAATTAGCAGATAGTTAGATGGTCTGACCTTGAAGAAACAGCCACAAAGAGAAACAACCAATCAGAAGACTGTGTTTGTCTGTTAACAATAATCTATTATAATAATTTACTTGAAAATCGACAAAATATGTGTTGATTTCCTAAATAAACGATCTGTTGTCTGACCCTTGTCCTCTGTTGTTGCACTTATTTCTAGTGTTGTGTGCGAATGTTTCGCTTTCAGCACCAATTGCATCGGGTTGTCTGTCATGAGGCTCATTCTTTGCTTCGTAGGCTTTCTTTATGGCTTGTATGGTATTTGCTAATATCAGGTTATTCTATAGATCCCATTCAGTTTGACACAACGCGTAGAACTGCCCACTGAATTCCAATCGAGTCTAGCTAACCGTGTTCTGTGATTAGGTTAATGGATAGACAGGCTACAATAAGACCATCAATCGGACACCTTGTAGATTGACTGATATATATATATATATATATATTCGAGGTGGTTGTGTTCTCTGTCTGAGCTGGATAATTAATTTGCGAAACTTTCATCGCCCTACTGGATAGGCGACATCTTCAGTTTATTAAAGTGAGCTTTTAGATTTCTCCTCCACGAGTTCCCCATTAATCATCTCTTCTGGTCGGTGACCACCTTGAGACGTGATTGGTTGTTTTTGTGTGTTTTTCTTGACACCCTCTAGGCTACTTGTATTGGAAGTGATTGTTTCTTTGACTTGAATTTCGACCTTTTGTGTGTGTGTGAGGTTTCTTCCTTATCGGTTGATAAATTTTGTCAATCTCGATGTGTCTATTGATTGATGATTCACTGGAATACCATGTAGGCTTCTAAAAATTCTCTAGCTAGCATTCTTGGTGGTGTTTCCTCTGTCTAATATTTGAACGTTGGTTTGGTTGTCCCAGTCGAATTGATGTCCGTGGTTGTCTGTATGCAGTGTAGTGATATGAGTGAGGGAGTGGATGTCATGTCTTTTGACGGCTAACTTATGTGTCATGGATATGAAGACGAAGGGGAGGGATGTCCACTTTGGCTAATGTAGTGTTTTTCGCAGTTGTTACAATTTTTTATTTTGTAGATGATGTTGGTTTTATCTACTTTCGCTGTTGAGTCTTTTGGTTGACATGAAGCCAGCTGAGTGAAGTGATTTTATTGGTTTGTGTGCGACGTCAATTCCTCATCAAGGTTTGAAGAGTCTTGCAGTGATTTCTGAGATATCCTTCATATATATGGTAGGGCGATTTTCTTTGTGCTTTTCTTGGGGGCTTTCGGTTTGATAAGGTTGGCTTCGATGGGGTATATGTCACCGGGAGAGATGATTAATGATGAACTCGTGGAGAAATCTCAAAGTTCACTTCAATCATTCAAATTGAAGTGCACGCGCTGTCGGCCGGTTTTCAAGTCACCACACTCCCTTCTTGTAGCACACAAAGCAACAGAAGAAAGTAGAAGAAATGCATAGTATAGACAGTAAACAGAGGTGTGGTGAGACAAAGGAATAGTAATAACAAAGAACAATATAGTTTCATTGGAAATTATAAGTCACAAGGATTGGATGCATCTGCGCCAGCCACCCAGCCATTGAGAACGATTTTGAGCCATGTCACCGATTGTTTCCAACCATTGGTTTTCACCGTCACCTCGAAGACCACAACCAGTCAGTTAGCTAGTCTACACCTTCCTACATGGCGTAGACTAACTGTTGTGGATTTCATTGACTGGTACCATGTTTTGGTTTGACCGCCGCTAGCTCTTTTCCAACCTGGCCCAAATCAGCTAACATTGCCCATTGTCGAGGAAGGCGTTGACTAGGCATGCATGCGTAACACATGTCCTAACCATCTCAGTCGATGTAATTTCACAGTCTCGTCTATTGATTTCCCTGCCTTACCTAGCACTCAACCGATGCCTAACCTCAATATTGCTCACCTTATTATACCACCAACTAACACGGGAGATAGAACGAAGACAAGTATGATCAAAGACAGCTAATCTTTTCATGCTCTCAATGGCCAGGTCTCACAGCGCTGTAGAAAAGATGTTGCCTGCCTAGTATTAGGGCGATGATCAAAGCTTCGCAAATTAACTACTATCCAGTTGCTCGCTCTGAGAGAGAACACAACCACATAAATAAATATATATATATATATATATATACATATATTGAATTTTCCTAAAATCAATTCTTCATTTAGTAGTAATGTGGTAAATTTTTCCGAAGTTTTGTATTTATTCCTTTCCGTTGTTTATATGTACGTATGTGTATTTCTAGCCATTATTGAGATCACGAAGAACACAACTCACGTTGAATGACAACAACGATGATGAAGATTGTGTTACTGGAAATATTGCAAATAACAGTTTACAAGAAACCGAAGCCCGTAAACAACGCGTCAATTCATTTCTTGATTTCCTAGATCAAAAGTTTTGGCAGAATATGACAACGCTGGCTGCTGCTGCATAGCACCCACCCCTCGCATATATTTTTTGAAGCATAATACTGTCTGCATTGTTGAATAATATATATATTCTATCTGTGATTTAATATATTTTTTTTCCTTCACGTTCCCCAGTAGAACATAAGGCTTCAAGCTAGTGGCTTGAAGTTTCTGTAGCAGTGTTTAATTTTTACAGGATGGGGTTGCTATCCTCATGCCCAACCTTTCCTCTTCACCAGCATTATTTCTGGTTTAGCGAGGTAAAGGAGTGCGTCGGCCGGGGATCGAACCCCGGACCACGTCCATGGTCGGCGAGCGTCATAAGCACTGTGCCACCGACGCACGATTTAATATATTAATATACATTAATATATATGTGTCTATCGTGAATGTGTACAATGATTTTTCACCTTCTAACTATATTTCAATAAATAATATAATAATGATTAATAATTAGTGTTACTTCCTTATATAATTAATGTAAAAAACTCCCATTCGAACATTGATAGACAAAAGACCAGTAATAGTGTGGTGAGAGCTGTCTACTAGCCAAATTGGTAGACAGTAATTGACGTCCTCAATATTGGTGATGAGAAGATGAGGGAGAACAAAGGCTTTGCGTAGGCGGATACAGTTAGCATATGGATGATCTGATACAGCCACAAAGAGATGCAAGGTTAACTAATGTTCAGTGAGAAACAACCAATCACAGACTGTATTTTCTACTAACAATAACATGTGTTGATTTCCTTAATATAAACGATCTGTTGACTGGGCGTTGTCTTCTGTAGTTACATTTGATGTCGCTACCTACAGACAAATGGAAAGCCTATGCCCTGCAGCTTTTAATGGAGACATATGGATCTTCGGACAGGACTTTGAGGCTTCGCAGTTGACTGGCTTTCAAGATCGGTCACCTATGAGGCTGCTACTTGGGACGCTGCTGGGAGATTGGGAGAAAGCAGCCAATTTCAGTGTGAGGCGAAATACCTACGAATGTGCGACAGGGTCAGACAAACAGTTTCCACAGTGGAATGGACCACGTATGGACACCTTGAGATGATGGGGTTACGCAGACGCAGTCACAATGGTAAACAAAGAGAAACAGGTGAACACCAGTGAGCGCCGAGATTCCAGACAGCAAGACAAAAGAGCAAAGAACCGAGAAGACTGAACCAACTTCGGTCGCAAGTGTTTGACGGGAGGACGAGTGTGGTGAGAGCTGGCTGCTAGCCAAAGTTGGTAGACAGTAATTGACGTCCCCAATATTGGTGGTGAGAAAATGAGAACGAAGGCTTTTTGTAGGCGGATACAGTAAGCATATGGATGATCTGACACAGCCACAAAGAGATGCAAGGTTAACTAATGTTCAGTGAGAAACAACCAATCAAAAGACTGTATTTTCTACTAGCAATAATGTACATGAGAATCTATAAATATGTGTTGATTTTCCTTAATAAATGATCTGTTGCCTGGCCCTCTGTCGTTACAGTAGTTCAGCGAAGAGGAGTCTCTTTTCGGCGGCGGCGAATTCATTTTCATAGCTGTACAATCGCAAATACATATATATGTGGTTGTTTTGTATGTGTGTGTGCGTGTGTACATTAAATTTGTCAAACGAAAATACAATTATTAAGTTCACATGAGAATGGGATGTGTTGATATTAGAGGATAGTGTAACGAATGTGATGATGAGTTGTCACAAGTGATTGTTAAAGAAGAGAGTTACGTAATAACAATGTGAATAGTTTGATGAAAGAGTTGTATGCTCAGGGTGAGTGTACATGGAAACAGAATAACATACGGAAATACGTAAGGGTTTTAAATAGTTAGAAAAAACAGGCATACAAACAAAAGTTAAGTCAAATCAGCGGAGTTGTTACCATGAGAGTAGAGGTGATTGTATGCATATATATATATATATATATCAGTTCACCAGTTGCTGATGAGCCAGCCAGCTACATCGGTCGTTCGATGTAGAACTTTGCACATACTTCAAATGCACATAAAGGTAGGGAGAGAAGTTCAAAGGAAATATAATGAATGTGCAGGAGACTGTTGGTGGTTGTCTCGGTTAACCAAGACATCAATTAATTCCATATTTGTTTGTTTATTAGATGTATCACAGAGTAAAACAGTATTAGAATTTACTGGATGACAGTTTCGAACACAATTCATTATTGTAGAATTTTCCAGATGTCCAGGTGTTGAATCATTTCTATTACACGTGTTGATTCGATAAACAAAGGTTCTTTTATCAATCTTCCCCACTCGTCACCCTGTTGTATTAGATTTCAAAACTGTTATCTTATCCAGCAAAGTTAAACTTTCGACACCAATAACAACCAATCAGCAAACGACCTTGAACGGACCAATCACATGAAAGAGGCGTTTATGATAAGTGTAAGCGTATATTTATTAAAAAAAATGCATAAAAAAAGGATAAAACGGTTACAATGGGTATGTTTCTCGAACATGGGACAGGAACATCTCCCAATTCAGCATGGGACTGTCAATAGAGAAGTCGCACCACATTCTGTATATATATTCGTCTAAATGACTAAAAATGAGATCCATTTATAGCCCGGATCCTATTTTTCATTCTACCCCAAAATCCTTCAATGGAATTCGTATGAGTCCCTGTAACTGGATCCACGAAATCATTTGAGCGATTCACTCTGTGATGAATGTAACCTAGGGATGACAATGAATCATAACCTTTCCACTCGTCCGTATGCACAATTGATCCCCTTTTGACAAGTCGAGTTATAATGGGTATCAGAGTGCTTGCCTTCCTGTCTTCTATTCTTGCAACAAATCCTTTTCATGGGGACGTGTCGTATAAACCTATTACCCAAATGTTGTTTGCTCTCTGATGACCACGGTTATATTTCTTCTTTACCAACACTGTCTCATCCACATGCACTACTACGTCCTCCCCGCCTAACGTTGAAGTAATTCTCTCCATTTTCCATGAGGCGATGTCTCTACAGTACTGATAGCATTGGACTGTTGAGACGAGGCTATTCTCCGTCTCCGCAGCTGCCGCTCTCACTGGCTGCTTCAATACCCAATAGTTGCAGATAAACAAAATCTGGGTTAGGGAGAGATGCGACCTAGCAAAGAAAGTTCCTACGAAATATTAAAATTAGCAGCTTACCCTCTCTAATACTAACTCGCTTCCACCACATGAACAACATCTCTCCTTTCGAAGCAAGCCTAAGTTCAGGCAATACTCAAAGACACTATCCTCCTCGAACTGCAAACGTATCCTTGTAAGGGCACGCATTGTAAATGAATCAAGCGGTATACAACATTGAACTACGTTCGTGAATGTCATTGGATAATTTGACGTCGTTCGCTGATTGTTAGTTATTGGTGTCTAAAGTTTAACTTGGCCTCTTATCCCATCCAGCCTATTGTATGTTTGGGTGTGTGTAACTGCATGCAGTGCTTGCGATAGCTGCTGAACTATTCTCTAGATTTTGTTATCTTATTTGGGTCAACCAATCTAGGCTCCACAGGATTCTTGAACCGACAGAGAATGTTTTTAATTGACTTTGTGGTTGGTTTTAATGCCAGTGACCTTTAATCCTGCCTGCCTTGTTACGAATTCTGCCTCAGGTGGTTTCCGAGGTTCCTTCCTTGTATGGAATTACTACTGATGATTTAGATTCCTTATTCTTGGTGTTGTCTTGCGCATATTTGACATGCATGTCGTCATTATTATTATTATTATCACTATCGCTACTATCCTTATTTATTTTATTTTCACATTTCCTGACTAATTTATTGGGGTAATAATTAAGTTTCAAAGCTTCTCTCACATGCTTCACTTCCTGTCTTAGATTTTCCTTAATACTACTTAGTTTTTGTGCTCAGTTACTTAAACATTTCACCAATCCTATTTTTACTGACATAGATTGCGTGGGATGATCGGAAGTCCAAATATCTGTTTGTATGTGTGGGTTTCCTGTGAGCACACACTAGTGTGTTTACCTTCCCACCTTCTTTCTTTTTACGCTCCAATCTAACATGGAAGCTGCCCCGCTTCCTGACTTTCCAATTCATAAGTGAATTGATAAATTGCCTCCACCTTTGAGTTAATGTGTTCTATCTATATCCTGTGTTCTAAGCACAATGAATGAATGTGTCATCTAAATACACCTCCACCATACTTTTGGTGTGGGTGGAGCTGAACGTTTCAATGGCTATGTTTTCTCACCTATTCATGAATATATCTGGCACAACCAGAGATATTGGTGATCCCATGGCAACTCCCTCAGTTTGTTTGTATATTTTCCCTTGGAGGAATTTAAATACTGTGGAAGTCAGGCATGGCTGCATTCCCAGCACTCTGCCGGAGATGAAGGTGCCGTGGCCGCAGGTGTTTGAGGAGGGAGATGTGCGGATGTTCCTCAGGGATTTTGAAGCTGTCGCGGAGCTGGTAGACTTGGGAAGTCTGCTGAGGGGCCGCGCGAAGGCTGCGTTTGACAACGCTCGGGAGCTGGAAGGTGAGGCGGCGTGTGACCAGGTCGTCGAGAGGCTCGTGTGCGAGGTCGACAGCCCTACGGACAGACAAGAGGCGCTGCAGAAGTTTCGGACGCTGAGACTTCGCCAGGATAAGGATCCATTAGCTCTAGCAGTAACGCTGACGAATCACCTGCGACGCGCGTTACCCACCCTGGACGAAGATTCACGGGAGCAGTTGCTTGCATCTCAGTTCCTCGAATGCCTCCCGACATATATCGCTCTTGAGTTGCAGCTAGTTAACGCAGCTCAACCAATGGATGTTTATGAAATGGCCAAGGTGACAACGCAGATAATGACTTCGCATGTTGCTCCAGTGATGACAGAGTGCCAAGCTTCCAAGAAGATCGAAGAGTTGAAACAGCAGGTGGCGGCTATGCATATAAGGAAAAGACCAAACAACAGATGTTTTTTCAGAGCTTTCATTGTCTTTCAAGACACAACACACCTTCCATCACAGCACCTTGAACACGAATCCTTCTTGTGATGATCATAATAATAATAATCGAGAGAGAGATCAGTCTGACTAAAATAGTTTCTAGGTATTCTAGGTTTATTAAATATGCCTAGGACTAAGCGATACTCAGGTGGAACACTGTTAACTGATATAGGAGTGCATTGAAAGACTATTAAGAGTTGTTAGAACAAAAGATGACGTCAATTCATGAAGTTATTCTGTATCGGTTTGATCGATATCATGAAGAGTATGGACGGTGTTGTTGGAGACCTCGAAAAGTTAAGATATTTAGTGGAATGAATCAAAATGGATCTATCAATGACACATATTCATTAAATGCTAATAGTTCTCGAATACTATTGTCGCTACATACATGGATGATACATTGTTGATTATGAAAAATGAGAAGTAGGAAGCAAAGCACATCCTGGATAAATTTAACGAGGCTCATCCTGCAATAAATTTTACCATCGAGGAAGAAAAAGACTCTAGTTATTTCATTTCTAGACGTCCTTATGACCAGAAAAGAGAATGGCACAATAACAAGAAGAAGTGTATATAGAAAACCTACATCAACTACCTGTCAGTATACTCATTTTCTCAGCTTCGTGCTGATAAAGTGCTTGGTCAACCACGGAGCAAGAACAATCTGCTCGGATAAATATCTTGATGAGGAAGTTATTAATATTAAACGGTTGCTGAGCGAAAATGGTTATCCAGAAAAGTTTATTGATAAGAATATGAATCTAAAATCGAAGCAGTCCAAGGCAAAGGAAGGCCTTATTCTTACAAATGCAGTCAGTTGCTTGGGGACAACATCAGCGAGATACTAACACAGCTGTGCCTTACAAATGAGGCGGTAAAAGGAGCATTCCCTGCTGCCAAATTACGCTGTGTGTTGAAAACCATTCCTCTGTTGCGTTCCTTCGGGAGTAAAAGATAAACTGCCTAATTTCGCCTCTTCCATGTGTGTGGGTATCTACCAATTTGACTTCTCCTGTGGAGTGAGCTTGTTACTTGCATAGGCCATACAATTTGGGTGTGTTTCTCGTCGAATTTCCGAACATCGCCTACCCTGCACAGTGGTTGGTTGGTTAAGTGAAGGACAAACAAAATCTATTTGCAGCGCTGCTATTCTATCTCACTCATCTTCTTGTGGATACAGAACAGAACACAAGACTGATTGATGTTAACAAGGCGGCGGCTTTCACAGTCATTTACCGCATACACCAACTAACAAATCTCAAATTTCGCCTTAATAGTTCAACTAGTAAATATTTCTGGGGCTGGCTGGCCGTTGGGATCCACATTGACAAGCCTAATTTGTGCATCCAAAAGAAAAGTTGGTTGGTTCAGACATTATGCTTACCCGCTTAACCATCCAGGTTTGAATGATCGATCCTGAATTTTTGTGGAATTTTCCTAATTTTAGTTGATATTCTATTTTTCAAGTATTGGTTTGGTAGGGATTTTGTTTAATTGTATGGAGGATTTCATCATGAGCTGACATCAGTTAGAGAACCACTGGAAAACAAGGCTTCTGGTTACAGGGCGAGCCTTGTAACCAGAAGGTCCTGGGTTCGAATCCCGGTGGGCGCGTACTGCTGAAGAGTCCCAAACTAGGACGAAACAGCTGTCCAGAACTCCCAGGTTTTCCAGTGGTTCTCTAAGTGGTGTCAGCTCGTGATGAAATCCTCCATACGATATTCTATTTGCTACTATATCTTTGTTATAATAATAATAATAATTATTATTATTATTTAAGCATCTTTATTGAACTGTGGTGATTCCATTGTGATCTTACTTTACAAATCGATATTACTATTTAAAAAGCACACACTAATATTGTTATTGACTACTAATCTAGAATATTCTATGTATATAAATAAACATGCATATATAGATATAATTGTAGAGCGAGAAGAGGAGGAGGAATTTATCGAAAAGGATATTCTTTACTGGTTCAATTATATTTTCTGTTTTATAAACTACTTATTATCTACTTCAATCGGTCATTACAATCAAGTAGAACCGGAACAAGATATTTTTTCAATCCGCGTGAACTGATTCTCTTCACCGACAAAAAACTTAACTACATAGTCTACGCACGCGAAATTACAGAGACCACATTGTCGTTAGGCGATAGAAATGCGGATCAGGTGCGTGGTTGGCTGGCTGGTTGGCGAGCAACCTATCGCTGAAACACCGATGATCGATCAACAACAGCAGCAGCAGCATGTGTACTCTCGACTGTACATTCAACAAAATAACCAAACCACAATCAAGTGAAATGCACTTTGCTTCAAAAAGATACGAACTAAAAGGATAACAATAAATCGTAACCATTCACGGCATAATAATATTCGATCGGGGGATTCTTTTCATTGAATTTATTATCACGCTGTACAACCACCACCAACCAATCGTATATTATTATTACTATTATTATTGTTCCCTTGGGTTCCTAGTGAAACATAGGGCTTCAACTACACGTCTCCACTTGTTTCTGTCTTCTGCTGTACTTTTCACTTGCATCCATTTTAGTCCATACTGTGTTTCAACTCTTCTTCACACGATCTCCTCCATGTCAGTCACCCTTGGACGTCCCACTACTCGGCGCTTCCCTTTCGGGTTCCACTCGAGCGATGGCCTGACGCGCGATGTCACCCAGCGGCCTCCTCAGCGAGTGTCCGATCCATCTCCACTTCTTTCTCCTGCATATTTGTTGAGCGATTGGTTCTTGTTTCGTTGTTGTTCCCATAGTTTCTTGTTGGTTCTTGTTCTTTCCGGCCATCTTCAGTATGATGCTAGCGAAGACAGTTGTTGTTGTTGATAAAGGTCTGCAACAGGCTGTTGGAAATATTCTTTGTGACCCGCCGCCAAGTTTCTCATCCGTACGTATAGAAGAACTGACTGACGTGACGTTTGTATTGAAAATCCAAACCAATCGTATATACATTAATTATTATTATTGTTTCCTTTAATTACTAGAGGAACATAGGGCTTCAGCCGTGCGTCTCCATTGCGTTCGGTTCTCTGCTAGAGTCTTCACCTGGCTCCAAGTCTGCTCACACGTTTTCATCTCCTCTTCACATGACCTACTCCAAGTCACCCTTGCACTGACGACCAACTCACGGCTTCCCTTTCGGGTTACACTCAAGGGCTTGTCTAGTGATGTCACTTGATAGTTTCCTCAGAGTATGACCAATCCATCTCCATTTCTTCCTGCCTATTTGTTTCACAATCGGTTCTTGGTTAGTTCGCTCAGGTTGTTTCTTTCAGGTTCCTCCCATTTATGCTGATTGTTGTTGTTGCTGCTGGTATTGGCCAGGAATCTTCATTACCTCTGTTTTCTCTATGTTCACCTGAAGTCCTTCCTATCGTTGATGCTTCTTCTGCCAACTTGTTGCTTTTCGCTTGCATGCCTTCCAGTTTGTGGGAAATCAGACATATATCATCAGCGAAGTCCAGATCCTCCAAGTTCTTTCTTCGTGTGGGTCCATTTTATGCCTGTTTCCTCGCTGCCTGGCCCACTGTTTGTCGCATTATCCAGTCTACTGCAATCAGGAAAATCATTGGCGATAGTAGGCAACCCTGTCTTACTCCTGTCCTCACTTCGAAGGATTCCGTAAGTTTCCCGTTGTGGATTACTTTGCATGCAGCATTGTCGTACAACTAAGTGTTGGATGAGATGTATATAATTGTCGGTGGCACCCCGTAGTAGCGAAGTAGTTTCCAAATCACCTTTCGGTCGACGCTGTCAAAAGCCTTTTCAAAGTCGATGAAGTTGAGTGAGATAGAGAGGTGAATGCCATTCCAAGCTTTGTTCAGTGATGATCTGATCAATGCATGACTTGTTTCTCCTGAATCCAGCCTGTTCCTGTCGAAGTCTTTCATCCAGGTTGGCATGTTTGATTCTCTCCAGGATGATGCGGCTGAGTATTTTGCTTGGGATGTACAGGAGCATAAGTCCGCGCCAGTTCTTGCATTGACTTAGGTCTCCTTTCTTTGCTAGTTTGAATAAGTATCCTTTCTTCCAATCCTCGGGTACTTTGCCTTCTTCTCTGCCACCTTCTCCAGTAGTGGCATCATCAAGTCCGCCGTTGCCTCTGGGTCCGTTTTCAATGCTTCTGCTGGGATTCTATCTGGTCCTGATGATTTTCTAACTTTTAGCATCTTGATGATTGCCTTGATTGTGATTTTTTACAGCTCGGTAATAAATTCGTCGAAAAGAAGGAAAGAAAGTCTCTGTTCTGTTCTGTACTGATTGTTGTTCTGTACAAAGGGAAGTTTTAAATGATTATATATGGTACTTCTCCGACAACACCCAACACACATCATCACTATCATCCTCATCAACAACGTAAACCGCTGATAAAAGCATAAAAGATACGACAATCCTCATTAAAATTTTTGTATTTCATTAGCATCCATTAAAGTACACACACATACACATTCACATATATAGTAAATTATAGACATGGCATCGTTTTCATCAGGTCAGATCTTAAGAATACAAGAATATGTACATACTGAAACACGGACTCTCTCTCTCTCACACACACACACACACGTCATAAAAAGTTTTTCACTAAGCAACAACACGCCTAGGGGTAAAGTCAAGCTTCGACTATTCCACACGCACACACACATTATGGGTATTTACAAACTGCACATTTTTTATAAGAAATATATCTAAAAAGAGATTGATAGATAGATAGATAGCAACAGCACACACAGAAATATGTGTATTCATCGTCCTGAAAATCTTTGAGAAAAATTCCCTTGCCCAAATGGTGGCACACCACCCGCAGCACCTGCAGGTGCTGGTGGATACATTGGTCGGTTATTAAAGGCATTTTGTCGTATTGGATTTATTGGAAAGGAAGTATAAGGTGAACATGGCATCTGTTGCTGCTGTTGTTGTTGATGCTGCTGTTGTAAAGACACCTGAGGAGTTGTGGACCATTGCTGTAAATGCATGCCCCCTCCAATGTTGTCGTTATTCATTGCCGGCATTCTACCAACACCGCTACCAACAGCTCCTGCACCTCCGCCTGATAGTACACCTCTTAATGGATTGAATGCAGATTCCATTGGTAGTCCTGCACGTTGTTGTTGGTGCTGTTGTTGGAGGTGTTGTTGCTGTTGTTGTTGTTGAGGGAGACATAGTTGAGGAAAGGGAAATGTCGGTAGAGATGAACGTACAGACATGTAAGAAGAATTCCCAGACATTTGCATATTGTAAGCGTTTGATGATGATGATGCTGCAGCTGCTGCTAGACGATGATTTTCATTTGTCTGAATATGAGGTAGTAAATTTGACTGAACCAATGGTCCTTAAATAAATAAGGGGAAAAAAGGAGTAAATGAATTTCAGACCACACAAAGTGTGAAATAATTAATTAGCATAATAACAATAATAATAATAATAATTTGCTTTATTCCAAAACAGTACATGTGATACAGAATGGAATTCTCAGCAATTTTACTACAGTATTGCATCCAGTTAGTACATTATCAATAAATAGAATTCTACATAGATTAAGAAAATCTCAGTTCATTATGACAACAACATATTGGCAAGTCGTTAGCAAAGGTAAAGCTGAACAGTGTTTGAAGGTGTTAGAAAAGTAGGTGCTGTCATATTTACTGGCGTAAGCGAGAGAAAGAAACAAAGCAGCACAAAACGGAAAAGAGAGAGAGAGAATAGGAAAAGAAAGAAAGAAAATGTTGTACCTATAAATGATATGAGTTGGAAAGACGAGATCCAGTTGTACTACTGACTATTTAATGAATTATATGTGTCACGCCTAATGCTTTCTTTATCCCACAGAACACGAGCTAAGTAGGGTATGGTTGAGTTTTTGTACCTGCTGGTGCGAGCATATAGTTTTCTATATAGGCTTCTGGTTTTACCTGATGAGATGTGGGTTGGTTATTGAAATCTAACCGCAGCGGTGAAAACCACCGCTGAAAACTGTTTGTAATACTTAGCGCGCAGGCTTCAACTCTAATCTACTCAAGTACTTCTCGGGGTGACTGATATAAGAATAAAACTTGGCCACTGTGGTGGTAGAGTATAATTCCCTATATGGGTAAAATTTGTTTTGACACAATCTCACAGTGTTGTTATACAGTAATATTAACCGATGACATTCGTAGAACAATTTATTGCTCATAATCATATCAAGGCATTACTTACACAACTTTCTAACTTCGTTTATATAATTCCGTCATTATTTTCCATCGCTTGATTTGATGATGGGTAGTAGTGCTATTTTCCATATTTCCAGTATGAGTGATGAGTCATTCCTATTGCAAGTATTGGGTGTAGACTCGATGAACCAGCCAGGATTCAGTAATCAACCTCTCTCTCTTCACCTATCTATATTACTTTTTAGAATTTCAACCCCTCCCCACCATGTCGTTGTGTGTTAATGCATGCGATGCAATGTAGTGCTGAGCTTTTTCGTAAATTACTTATCTTCTCAGGGTCAACCATTCTTATCTTAGCTAAATTCTTATGTTCTGACAATCTGACTATCCCCGATCTACTAGTCTGTTTCACTTATGTAGGTAGTTGACCTAACTCACAGTCATTGCAGGGTATTTTGTAAATGATATTATTTTGTCTTTAATGAGTCAACAGGGTCCTTTAACCTACAGGGTTTGTCCGACTTGAGTGAGTTTGTAGGTTCGAATGCCACCACTCTAATTCCTGCTTTGTTACCAAGAATCCTACGTAGGGAGTGAGTGTCTCAGATATCCCCTGCTTATATGGTATAACAGTAGATGACTTATATTCTCTCTTATTTATGTTATCATTATTAGTTTAACCATTGTTTTTATTTTGCTTTTCACCTTTACTGATCTTCCTAATAAATTTTATGGGATAGTTAGTTGTTTGACACCAACGCTTCTTCTGTCTGTTTTATTTCATCATTTGGGTCTTTTCTTGTGCTACTTAGTGCTACTGCTCGGTTTGTTAAACACTTAACTAAGCCTGGCTTAACAGTTAACGGATGAGGTGATGAATTAAAGTCTAAGTATCTATTAGCAGAATGAGTTGGTTTTCTATAAACACTAGTGTGACGTTAACCTTCTCCTTCTATTCGTTTTATTTTACAATCTCTCACTGGATGCATTAACACACAACCACGCAATAGCATGGTCGGAGAGGGTTGAAATTCTAAGAAGCAATATAGATAGGTGAAGAGAGGTAGAGGTTGATTACTGAATCCTGGCTGGTTCATCGAGTCTTCACCCAACACATGCAATAAAAACGACTCATCACTCACACCGGAAATATGGAAAATACCACTACCACCAATCAAGTCTACCCATAATGGAATTCTGGGAATGACGCTTACAACATTTTCTAAGTTTTGACGCTACAACACTTTGACACTCGTAATTTCTAAAAAAGATAGTCTTTTCTCCGATTAATTACCTTCCCAGATACAAATAGATATCTTTCATTCTGATTTCACACACACAAACACACACACTTACACACATGTATTACGACAATCGCTACTACATATCTCGGTTATTCAATCAAGTCAGTAACTATTATAGAAGTGAAAAAGGTGATTTCCATTCAGCGGAAACAAGGTCATCATCAACCAGACTCTGATGAACAATAACTTTCGCCCTTCTTTTTTCATTGGACACTAGTCAGTAACTAGTGTGTCACCTATCTAGTCCCTTCTTTGGTGCAGACTGAATTCTATCAGTCAGGTTGTAATGTGGCCACCATTCTAGGTAGCTCGCCATCACGGTGCACTGTGAGTGGTTGGTATTAGATGGTTGGAGGCAATCGGCCACAGGAAGCCTTGCTCGACTTAGGTTTCGTGCTAGTTGCCACTCATCAGTCAGCAAGGCGTATCTGCGACCACATTGAAAGAACAGCTTATGTCCCACCCACCCATCTGAGATTCGAAACCCCGTCACCCAGTGCCACAGTCAGTCAAGTCCAAGGCTTCCTGTGGCCGATTGCCTCCAACTATCTAATATCATCAAATCAATGTGTGCATCGTGATGGCGAGCTACCTAGTGGCATGGTGGCCACATTGCAAACCTGACTGACTGATAGAATTCAGTCTGCACCAAAGAAGGGACTAGCCAGACACGTCACACCAGTCACTGACTAGTGTCCAATGAAAAAACGTATTGTGTTGGCGCATTAGTGTGTGTTTTAAAACGCACTGCAATGCACCCCAAATGAATTTCTGAGATTATAAGTACAACATTCAGATTTTGCAACACACTAATATCACACAAAACACACACACATCACTGACTGCTTTTACATGGTTCAGTGCGCCTTAGTGTGTGTGTCTCTGGCAGTGGTGGGAACACCCAGCTTCGGTGCCTTTTAGTCCACTCGGCTAGTTAATGAAAACCACACGTGATATTTTCACAACCATTTGAATAAAACAAATAAACAAAACTTAATTGAAATCAATAACTTACCGGTATGCGGATTTGTGCGGGATTGTTCTTGTGGCCATGAAGAGTGTGTTGGTAGCATTCTGATAGGTGGTCGAGGTAGGATTGATTGTATATTGTTAGGGTGTTGTGGAAAGCACATGTTATTAGCAGGGAAGCGATTTTGTTGTTGATTTGCCACATTAAGGTTGTAAGGTTGCTGTTGTTGTTGCTGTTGAGGGATGATATTCTGATTAGCTGAAAAAACATTATGAAAAACACACACAGAGATAAAATCGACGTTAAAAAACTTAATTTTGCTACACAAAATGTTGAAAAAAAAACAACTCCAAAGGTCCAAAGAAATAAGAACATTAAACTGTTTAGAGAGGGAGAGAAAAGAACTGCCACTATATTATGTAAGGCAGTAGTCAAAAAGTAAGTTAACACAACACATGTTCTCAAAACTGGGACATAACAGAGTGTAACTTGAGTGGGTCAGTTCCATAAAAACTACTTTTCACGTCGTCTCAAACTCATCATCATACTATTCTTCATAAAATAATCTATTGATCAATCCCCACCGCCCCCACCTTTTGAATACATAACCATTATTAACCACTAATGTTCCAGGGATACTAATCTGTGTTTCACAAACTACTTTTGGTAAATTTATATTGCAGCCTTCAACGTCTCTGACAATCAACAATAATATCACAACGATACATATCTTCGATTACGAATTTATGTTGCATAAGCATTGGAAAATTTTCCCCATCATCGATGTTGGATTCTTCAAAGAACCTCACACTTGGTAAACTAGAAGAATCTGTAAAGTTAACCTTAGAAGTCTTGACAAACAGCTACTAATTTGATATGTACCGAACAAAGAAAAAAGTGAGCATTGCCAAAATGGTTGACGACGACAGCTGAGTGCGTAGTGCCAAAATCCTCAATAACAAAGCATCTTGTGGATCACGGACATGATCTCGACGCTGTCATGTTATTCCCACTGTCGTCAGCAGACGAAGAAACAGGAAGATGCTTGCAATTGCTGCTGAGGAGGCTTATGCAATCCGGGTTTATAAACCAGGTCTCCAGGTGTACAAAAGGAGATGGTCGTCACTCTGAATCCACCATGGTAATACGTTTTACTTATAATTCTACCTCTTATTATTATTTATTATTATTCTCATTATTATTATTATTCTTGATTCATTTAAAACTATCCTTCATCAGTAGTAGCATTGTTTATCTAAGTGATGTAATTGAAGCGTAATCCAATTTATTTTCATTTCGATCTCTCATACTCTCTCTGCTCCTATCTATTTGAACATGACCTGGAAAAACATTCGCACCTGTCTTTCTGCATGACTAATTCAATGTAGTTTGTTTACCTATCAGTCCTATATCTCTCAATGTAATTTCAAAAGTATATATATCCGTGAATGTAGAGTATTCAGATGATGAGTTCTACTGAAATTTGATGAATTCATTAAATCCTGCTTTATTTACCTTTATTGCTTGTTTTAAATTCTAGATTAGTAGTCAATAACAATATTAGTGTGCTTTTTAAATAGTAATATCGATTTGTAAAGTAAGATCACAATGGAATCACCACAGTTCATTAAAGATGCTTAAATTATAATCATAATAACAAAGATATAGTAGCAAATAGAATATCAACTAAAATTAGGAAAATTCCACAAAAATTCAGGATCGATCATTCAAACCTGGATGGTTAAGCGGGTAAGGATGGATAATGTCTGAACCAACCAACTTCCTCTTTTGGATGCAGAAATTAAGCTTGTTAATATGGATCCAAACGACCAGCCTCAGCAATGCACTTAGTAGTCGAACTCTTAAGGCGAAATTGAGATTCGCTGGTATGCGGTAAATGACCCTGAAAGCCGCCGCCTTGTTAACATCAATCAGTCTTGTGTTCTGTTCTGTATCCACAAGAAGATGAGTGAGATAGAATGGCAGCGGTGGGAATAGATTTTGTTTTCTCCTTTACTTAACCAACCAACCACTGTGCGGGGTTGGTGATGTTCGGAAATTCGACGAGAAACACGCTTAATTGTGTACAGCCTATGCAAGTAACTGGCTGACTCCACACTAGTTACTGACTAGTGTTGGCGCAGTAGTGTGTGTTTTAAAAAGCACTGCAATGCACCCCAAAATGAATTTCTGAGATTATAAGTACAAACTGTCACTCCTCTCTGTCTCCATAAACAATATCATGATAATGATGATGATTGCATTAATGTTAAATGTCAGATGAAACACCTGTTAAAGGACATCTATACTTATACTTTGAACGAAGTTATTGCGTATAGTTGTAATCTCTCTGAACTCTCCATAGTTAGTGAATAATTTAATTTTCTATAGTTTGGTTTGTAAGAGTTAGTTTTATTTCTACGACTGATATCAGTTAGAGAAGCATTGAAAAACCAGCCACAGAGAGTACTGGACAGCCAGATGTTTCATCAGCGCCTAGTTTGGAAATCATAGGCAGTACGCACTAACCACAACAGAGGGTTTGAACCAGGGACCTTCCGGTTACAAGGCAAGCACGTACTGCTGATGATTTCCAAACTAGGATGAAACAACTGTCTAGTACTCCCTGGTTTCCAATGGTTCCCTAACGAATAATTAAATGTTTTTTTTTTCTACTACATCACTTGATAATTCCTCGTCAGATTGCAGACTGCAGATTTTTATTCCTTACCACACTACTAGGTCACAAAAATACTGTCATCTTTGTGATTATTTATTTTATATTTATTCAAACGCAGAAAAAACTTGGTACAATGTGGCCCCAAGAAGATGCGCCACACACAATAATAATAATAACAGTATAGATTAAAAGTAAAAATACCGGTGGAGAAAGGATAAAGAACTTCATCTGGAAGGAAACAGTCATACTTAACAAGTTCAAACAGTATTCGTTAACTATCATCAGGAAGGGAAGAAAGAAGGAAATTTCAACACGTTCGCCATTGATTACGATTCTTGGCCATATCCGATAACGTTTCGAGCCATCGATTCGAGCTATCTCATGGACCCCAACCAGGGAGTCGTGAAGCACCAACCGATGCTAATCTAGCACAAACATCCTCCATCCCAAGACGCTATGTCATGAACTGACCACCTCTCCACTTTTCCATTCCGTCCCACTGCTGGCTAGCGAACGGAGACCTGTACGGAAGCCTCTGGGATGACATTCGCAGCACATTTTCAAGCCACAGAAGCCGGGGTTTCCCAGATGACGATACTCAACAAATGGTGACCTCCACTGTGTTCAAACACACGCCACCGAAATTAAGAATTACTCACGCGATGATGCCATCGAATGCAAGCAATCCTGAGGGGACACCGATGATCGAATACGCAGAGTCACTGCACATCCTCAGCCCACCCACAGAACACAGGTTTCGCAGGCGCAGAGGAAGACAGCAGGGACCGAAGCATTGTATACCCGATCTTTGATAGCCAGGCGGCTAACGTCGCGATGCCGCCAGAGGTGGCACCCTAGCCTTCATTATACGGTTGGAAATCTCATCAGTCACCCCTACGCCAGCACTCACACATCTACCCAGATACACAAACTTATCAACAACTTCAAGCGGTTTACCTGCAAGCAAGAGTGAGCGCAGGTACAGGCTCCTGCCAATCTTGTAACAGTACTTTGCACTTAGACGGTGCAAAGCACATACCATACTTACTTACAGACACTGATCGCCAACTGATTAAGTGCAATTTGGACAGCCTGCATGCTATCGCACAGTAAGACGATAACGTCTGCATACTCGAGGTCGAAAAGTCTATTTCCAGGGAGCAGTTCTACACCACCTTCACGCACATCCTTCAGAGCTGACTCTAGAATGTCATCAATGGCAAAGTTAAGGAGAAATGGGAAGATAGGGTGACCCTGTCTAACCCCACTGTTGGTTGGGAATAGTGACGATAGCAGGTTGTATGCGCTCACTCTACCTAAGATATTTTTGTATAGGGCTTTCAAGATGTTAACAAATTTCTCAGGTACACCTGTCTCTCTAACAGACAGTTCCAGAGCACAGTTCTGTCCAACGAATCGAAGGCAGCCCTAATATCAAGAAACACAACGATCGTTGGCCTGCAATACGTGTGGCGGTGTTCCAACAACTAACGAAGGGTGAACACATGATCAATGCATCCACGACCTGAACGAAACCCAGCCTGCTCTTCGCGAATCAATCCCTCACGTATTTTGCACAGCCTGTGAAGCAAGACAGCAGCCAATATTTTAGACTTAACTTTTTTTAACTTTACTTCGGCTATCTCCTACGGGAGGATGAGCCGGCTTCATGAACATCTCGAATCATCGCAGCCCAGGCGCTGCGATCTGATGCAAAGAAAGTTCATGAAGTTTTGTGGGAATTTGGTACGAGTGATGTCCCCAGAATCGCTCGCCCTTTTGTATGAGACTGCAGCTCTAGCCTTTACACAACCAAGTGTGACCTACAAGGCAGTAGGAGTGGAGTAAGGAGTCCACTATCCATTGGCAGCCGGTGACCGGAGTTCAGTTCATATGCCTTTTTGAATGGGGCCAGACATCCAGGACATCCGACAAGCCCTTTGTCCATACGTCTGCCGGTGAGCTCCAGTGAGCTTCATACGCCAGTCGTTGGAGGTTTGGAATCAGGGTTTAGCCATCTCCCCTAGACTGTCATCCAATGAACGCAACTATGATTGTCACATGAATTACGTCAACTGCTTTTTGAAGATAGGGACGATAATGGCTTCATTCCACATTGATGGCACACTCTCAGTCTACAATACCTTCCTGAATAATCCAATTAGAGCCATTGCGAGAGTCTCGACACCATCTTTAAACAGAGCCAGGGGTAGATTGTCTAGGCCGGGTGCCCTACGGCGTTTTAACACTTGGAGTTCCTTACGAACCTCCACTCCGGCTGATGGGTCGGTACTAACCGGACAAGGAGCACTGGAGCTAATGACAGCAGACATTGAAGCCAGTGGCAAGCTAAACTGTTTCCCGAAGTGCTCTGCCCAGCGTTCGAAGCATTTTTTTGGGCTGGTAATTAGCGTGCCATCTGTCTCACTGGTCGTCTCGCTAGCATGTTGTTTCTTGCTACCGTTGGCTCGTATGAGCTGAAACAGCTTATAACTGTTGCCAGATGTAGCAGCGGACTCCATCTAACACGCACGTTCTGCCCACCAGGCTTTGCGGTCCTTACGTAAACACTGTCTAATCTTGCGCGTCAGCGGAATGGACCGGTGTTCATCCAGGAGTTGCAAGGAACTCGCGGAAACCCTGTGGCTTTCAGCGGAGCATTCTTTTAGGTAGCAAGCGGCTACACTCGCCCTTTGTATGACAGCTTCAAGATGAAGCCAATATATATTCATACTACTCGGGGGATTGCTAGCAAGCATTAATTGTAACTCAGTTTCGTATTTCAAAGAGGTAGCAGGTGATACCAGCTCGCTCACATCAACATACAGATGACGCCGTTTATGAACCCCACCAAATCGCAAGACGAACCTGGGACACACTGACGCATGATCGGAGTCCAGGTATATGCTCCAGAAGGAGTGACAGTGTTGTATGCTTTTTCGCCATCGCAAAATGACAGCGATATGATCAATCTCAGTTCAAGCTTGACTGGCAGAGTGAGGTCACCAGGTAACGCTCAGGCGATGGATGTGACGGAAGTTGGCGCTGACTAGAAATAGGTTGTGATCTGCGCAAAGCGATCCCTACTATCTAAACTGCAACCATGTAAACATTACTGACCACCTAGACGATCCTCCTTTGAGCTTAGACGCCCGACCTGTGCATTCATGTCCCTAGCCAGCACTACGATATCCCTCCGACGCACCTATTTCAGGAGATCGCTCAGTTGGTAGTAGAACTCATCTTCAATTGCATTTGGGCTGCAATTCTTCGGTGCATAGGCAGAGACAACAAATAGGCACTGCCTATATGGCGTACCACTCCTTACTTTCGTATAACCTTCCGCTATAACAGTGAATAAACGACTGTTAATAGGGAACCAGTAGAGTAATGAAGCTTCGGCTGTAGCACTTAGTACGACACCGACACCAGCTACGCCGGATGCCAACGACACAGGGTCCCCGGACAAGCTCAGGGGGTACATACTACTAGGACTTTCAGACAGAGAGGATAATCGAAGCACTTCATTGAGATCTTGAACGCGTGTCTGCGAAATGCAGCAGACATCGTTAGCGAGTCTTTCGAATGTTATTACTAAACCTCCCTGTTGTCCGATTTGCATCAGTATCCGAACATTGTAGGTGGCCAGCTTTAACGTGACAGGCAGTTTTACTACATCTGTGTTAGGTGTCGCAATGGGGACAACCATCTTGAAGGCTACTCACTGACATCTCGAAATGGCATAGATAGCTGAGAAGTCAGACCAAGGCGAAAGGCTAACAGAAGTGAAGACGCCAAGGATAGCAAAAGTAAAACACAAAAACTTATGTATAAAAATAGGGCTAACGAGAAATATCATTAATGTTCAAGAGCGTTGTAATCGGCATGCGAATAGCATGGCTGGCGGTTCGTTAGTTCATTCCAGTGATCGCATGAGGAATGAGATAATGCCCAGGCGTTTAGACCGAAGCAAGTGGTTGTCTTAGAAGACCACCCGTCGAGCCTTTGACTTGGAGTCTAATCCGCAAGGCAGCGGAGCAGCGTCAGGAGTTGCCTTCCCATGGTCGCCGGTGACCACCCTGTTAGCTGTATTAGATTTTAAAACTGTCATCTTATCCCATCCAGCCTATTGTATGTTTGGGTGTGTGTAATTGCATGTAGTGCTTACGATGGCTGCTGAACTATTCTCTAGATTTCTTACCTATTTCGGTCAACCAATCTAGATTTTGCTAAGCTTTTATGTTCAGCTAGTCTGATTGCTCCTGTTCCACTACTTTGACCTATATATTTGACCTGACAATCATCTCAGGCAGCGTATGAGATAAACTAAATTGTTTAGTCGGTTAAAGGCTCCACAGCATTGATCTTTTAACCGACAAAGCTTTTTTCTAATTGAGTTTGTGGTTGGTTTGAATTCCAGCAGCCACTTTTATTCTTGTCTGCCTTGTTAAGAATTCTCCGCTGTAAGGTGGTTTCCAAGGTTCCTTTCTTGTATGGAATTACTACTGATGATATAGAAAAAAAAATTATTTCGAGGATTCTTCTCTACTGGTTACAACCTGAACGATAAAAACAATATATGAATTACATTGTGAAAATTTGAACATACTTTTCCATGATCACAAGGAGTAATTGGTTGGTAGAAAGTGTAAAAGTAACATTAGTCGGGAATGATTTAACTAATTAAGAGTTACAGACACACTGACTATTTATAGAATAATTAGACAATTGGGCTTGGAAACGAAAAAAAACAGAGTTGCGTATATATATATATGTATATAAACAAAGGTATCTTATCTTATCTTATTCAGGTCAACTAATCTAGATTTTGCTGCTACGTTTTTGTGCTCGGCTAGTCAGACTGACCGTGAGCAAGACAACACTAACAATAAGAAATCTAAATCATCAGTAGTAATTCCATACAAGGAAGGAACCTAGGAAACCACCTTACAGCGGAGAATTCTTAACAAGGCAGGCAGGAATAAAAGTGTGCTGGAATTCAAACCAACCACAAACTCAATTAGAAACAAGCTTTGTCGGTTAAAAGATCAATGCTGTGGAGCCTTTAACCGACTAAACAATTTAGTTTATCTCATACGCTGCCTGAGATGATTGTCAGGTCAAATACACAGGTCAAAGTAGTAGAACAGGGTCAGTCAGTGAGTCAGACTAGCCGAGCAGCATAAAACTCTAGCAGCAAAATCTAGATTGGTTGACCTGAATAAGATAAGAAATCTAGAGAATAGTTCAGCAGCTATCGTAAGCACTACATGCAATTACACACACCCAAACATACAATAGGCTGGATGGGATAAGATGACAGTTTTAAAATCTAATACAGCTAACAGGGTGGTCACTGGCGACCTAACAGGGTGGCGAGTGGGGAAGATTGATAACAACGGACGCTTTGTTTATCGAATCAACTGAGAGAGAATACGTGTAATAGGAATGATTGAACACCTGTCCACCCCAATATCTGGAAAATTCTACTACCGCAATGACGACGACAAATAGGAGAGAACAAAAGAAACATAAAAAAGTCAAGTTTCGAAGTCGTGTGATTATAATTGGTGATGTGTATGATTATGAACAACAATAATGATGAATTGTGTTCGAAACAACTTTGTCATCCAGTAAATACTAATACTATTTCACTCACTAACTGACTGTGTGTGATACATCCATCTAATAAACAAACTAATATCATGTTCCCAAATGTCTACAGTGTTTCAAAACTGCCCAATCTCTGGAGTCTCCAGATGGTGTGCACACTACTTACTACTATCTCCAGAAAGTGTGCGGATATCTTGTGTCATCCCCTTTCACAGTGATATTTTCAGTGCATCAATCTATGTATATATATATATATATATATATATATTATATATATATATATATATAGTGTCTGCTTTATGCAAAGACATTTAAGTTGGCTTTGTCTAAATTATTCGGTCGGTCGATCCGTTTTCGCCATAGAACTTTCCACATATGTGCGGCAGTTCAAGTCGCCACACTCCATATAGCACACAAAGCCAGAGAAGAAAGTGGAAGAAATGCATAATATAGACAGTAAACAGAGGTGTGAGACATAGGAATAGTAATAAGGAAGAAAAGTGTAGTTTCATTGGAAATAATAAGTCACAAGGAGTGGATGCATCTACGTTATGCATTGAGAACGATTTTGAACCATGTCACCAATCGTCTCCGGCCTTCACTGGTTTTTACCGTCATCCCGAGGACCCCAACCAGTCAGGAAGCCGGTCTACACCTTCCTACGTAGCTTAGACTAACTGTTGTGGATTTCATTGACTGGTGAAGCCATGTTTCGCTTGACCACGCTAGCTCTTTTCCAGCCTGGCCCTATATCAGCTAACATTGCCCATTGTCGAGGAAGGCGATGACTAGTCATGCATACGTAACACATGTCCTAACCATCTCATTCGGTGTAACTGCTTCACAGCCTCGTCGATTGAACCCCGGTGTGAAGTAAATATATATCAACTTTTACATACACCTCCCTATTTGTTCACAAACAGAGTAGATGTACTTACTTTAAATGTTGCAATAGTTTTACAGCATCATATTTCCTACAGTATAGACAAAAAGGTGCTGAATATATGTATATTCATTGGGCTCTCCCCTTTTTATCAGAGATTAGTGTCAGTGATCCATGTCGAATGTCCTTAAGCTAAATGTCCCTGCAAATGTCAGGACACAAGACTGATTGATGTTAACAAGGCGGCGGCTTTCAGGGTCGTTTACCGCATACCAACTAAAAAATCTCAATTTCGCCTTAAGAGTTCGACTACTAAATACATTGCTGAGGCTGGCTGGCTGGCTGTTGGGATCCATATTAACGAACTTATTTTGTGCATCCAAAAGAAGTTGGTTAGTTCAGACAGTATCCTCACTCGTTTGGCCATCTAGTTTTGGATGATCGATCCTGAACTTTTGTGGAATTTCCTAATTTTAGTTGATATTCTATTTGCTACTATATCTTTGTTATTATTATTACCATAATTTAAGCATCTTTAATGAACTGTGGTGATTCCATTGTGATCTTACTTTACAAATCGATATTACTATTTAAAAAGCACACACTAATATTGTTATTGACTACTAATCTAGAATATTCTATGAATATAAACATGCATGTTTTAGTATATAATTTTAGAGCCAGAGGAGGAGGAATTTATTGAAAAGGATATTCTTTGCTGGCTGAATTATATTTTGTGTTTTATAAATGTCAGTTCGTGAATTTCACTTTTAGAAGCAAATGTGATCTGTAGAAATTCATTCGTTCCCATGATTCCTCTATATTACGTGAGGCCTTGCAGTTGAAGCTAAGTCGAATGTTAAAATACCTCGGATTATACGTCTTTCCGCTGATTTTTTTTGCCGACCTTCCTAGAGCATATTTATCTCTCTCTAAAAAGATATTTCGATTAACGTCCTACAGAAGAAGGTTTAAGACAGTCTGGTATCATTCAGTCTCTAATTAAACTATTTGTTAATTTCCAATTTTGAAGAATTGATTTTGTAGGTATTTTGTTTGATTGCATGGAGGATTTCATCATGAGATGACATCAGTTAGAGAACCACTGCCAAGTTTCGGACTCCTCACAGCATGCACCCCCCAGCAATGTTCGAACCCAGGACCTTCTGGTTACAAGACTGGCGAGCTAGCTCGTAGACCATTGAGCCACTGGCACCTGATTCGATCCAATGGCCAGTCAGCCAGTGCATGAATTCTAACTTCTGCCAATTCACGCACGACATAGCGCGACCAGCTAGCTAGCTCGCCTTGTAACCAGGGTGGGTCATGAGTACGACCACTGGCGGTGGGTGCGTACTGCTAAATAATAGCCGGTCCCAAACTAGACTGACGAAACAGCTGGCTGTCTAGTACTACTACTCGCTGTGGCTGGTTTTCCAATGATTCTCTAACTTCAATTTCAATTGTTGAAGTGAGCTTTTAAATTTCTCCTCCACGAGTTCCTCATTATTCACCTCTCCTGGTCGGTGACCACCTTGGGACGTGATTGATTGTTTTTGTGTGTTTTCACACCTTCTAGTCTACTTGTATTGGAACTGATTGTTTCTTTGATTTGAACCTTGACCCTTTTTGTGTGTGTGTGTGTGAGGTTTCTTTCTTATCGGCCGGTAAACTTTGTCTATCTTGATGTGTCTATCTATTGATTGATGATTCACTGGAATACCAGGTAGGCTTCTAAAAATTCTCTGGCTAGCATTCTTGGTGTTGTTTCCTCTGTCTAATATTTGAACGTTGGTTTGGTTGTCCCAGTCGAATTGATGTTCGTGGTTGTATGTATGCAGTGAGGCGATATGAGTGAGGGAGTAGATGTCATGTCTTTTGACGGCCAGCTTATGTTCGTGGATACGAAGACGGAGAGCAGGGATGTCCGCATTGGCCAATGTAGTGTTTTCCGCAGTTGTTACAATTTTTATTTTGTAGATGGTGTTAGTTTTGTCTTCTTTCGTTGTTGAGTCTTTCGGTTGATTGGTTCTATGCCAATCGTTCAAATATTAGACAGAGGAAACAACACCAAGAATGCAAGTCAGAGAATTTTTAGAAGCTCGTCTGGCATTTCAGTGAATCATCAGTCAATAGAGACATCGAGAGATAGACAAAATTTATCAACCGATAAGAAGGAAACCTCACACACACACAAATACACACTCAAAGGGTAAAAGTTCAAGTCAAAGAAACAATACCAGTTCCAATACAAGTAGCCACCTAGAGGGCATGAAAACACACAGAAACAACCAATCACGTCAAGTTCAAGGTGGTCACCGACCAGGAGAAATGATTAATGGTGAACTCATGGAGGAGAAATTTTAAAGCTCACTTCAACAAAATTCAAATTGAAGTGAAGTATGCACTGAAGGGGAAGATGTTGCCTGCTTGCCTAGTAGGAGTAGGGCGATGACCAAAGCTTCACAAATTAACTAACTATCCAGTTGCTCGCTCAGAGAAAGAACATAACACCACATTAAAAACTAATACACCTGAGCTACAAATCTTCTCCATCATATCTAAGTGTAAGGCGAAAATTACATACATACATACAATATATTGTACTGCAACACAAGTGTGATGGAAATCCCACACACAATTTGTATCTAACACTATCCCTACTACTACTGCATTTACAAGAAAGTTGTTAAACTCACATGCTGCAACAGGTGTATATCGTAATAATGGCGGTCGAGTTTGTCTGAAGGCAGGAACAGTAACAGTAACATCAGAGTTTGATAATTCATTATTCTGAATACGTTGCTGTTGATGTTGCTGTTGTCGTTGTTGATGATGATGTTGCTGACGAAGACGGCGGAAATCTTCTTCTTGTGGATGATTATTACTTGCATCATGAACATCATCAGCAGCTGCAGCAGCATCATTTCCAGGATTACACTGATGGTGCTGCTGCTGCGATGCGTGTGAAGTTTGAGACTGGAGGACAGATGAGACATTAGTTGTGGTAATGGTAGTTGTAGTTGTAGCATCAAGGGACGCTGGTGGTGGTGCGGGTGGTGTTGATGATGGTGGCGGTGGCGGCGGCGGTGGAGGGGGTGGTGGAGGTGGAGGTGGAGGAGGCGGTGGTGGCGGCGGCGGAGGAGGTGGTGGTGGTGGAGGCGGTGCTCTGGGTGTTGTGGCGCTGTTCAGACGTGGGAAATACAAAGGCTGTACAGGAACCGGCATCCGTATGACAGGTGCTATAAAAAAAATATTCATATGAAAAGACAGATGTATATGCATGTAAATTTTAAAAAACAGAAAATCAAAAAAAATCGGCTCTACAGCAGTAAGGCAACACTACCGGGACTCGAATTCAGGAGATATATTCCGAGTACACGGCGGCAAGTTCTTAGGCCAGCACCACTACTCACTCAGCCACTGGGACACGACACGATCCAACCAACAAGCCATGAATTACAAATTATATGTCAATTTTTCTGATACATAACTCAACCGCTGGTCAATGTCATTGGAGAGGAAACTGTCCTCTTACCATACCTTACTTGACGAACCCTCTGGTCACACACAACTTCTCACTAAAAACAAAATGTGTACCATTGAGTTACTTACTGCTTCTTGGCAATTTTGAAAGGTGGTAAACCAGAAAACGAAAAGTGATTAGACGATTACAGGGGATATTCAACCACAGAAGTATAAATATATATATATATATCTACGCATATACTATGCAAGAACTGGTGAGGAATCATGCTCCTGTCGACGCACCATGCCCCAACCCTCCCTCTTTATCCGGGCATGGGACCGGCTAGTAATCTAGACGAAGCAGCAGTAAAGACAGGACTCCAGGTGAACATAGACAAGACGGAGGTTATGAAAATAACCAACCAACCAACAACAACAACAACAGCAGCAGCAACATCCAGCGCCGCCAATCACCATCAACGGGAGGGATTTGAAAGAGGTTACTTCATTCACTTATCTAGCTAGGGAGCACTGTCTCAACTAAAGGAGGAACCGACGAGGATGTCAAATCAAGAATCGGGAAGGCGAGAAACACATTCATCAACCTTAAAAAACCAATCTGGAAATCTTCGTCACTCAGCAACACTCAACAACAAAATGATTCGGATTTTCAATACAAACGTCAAGTCAGTCAGTTCTTCTATACGTATGGATGAGAAACTTGGCGGATCACAAAGAATATTTCCAACAGTCTGTTGCAGACCTTTATCAACAGCGGTCTTCGTTCTATACTGAAGATCAGATGACCAGAAAGAATCACCAACAAGAAAGTGGAGATGGATTGGACACTCGCTGAGGAGGCCACTCGCTGGGTGTCATCGCATGTCAGGCCATCGCTCGAGTGCAACCCGAAAGGGAAGCGGCGAGTAGTGAGACGTCCAACGGTGACATGGAGGAGATCGTGTAAAGAGGAATTGAAACAGTATGGACTGACAAGGATGCAGGTGAAAAGTACAGCAGAAGACAGAAACAAGTGGAGGCGTGCAGTTGAAGCCCTATGTTCCACTAGGACCCCAAGGGAATAATAATAATACCTATATCAGCTAGTAATGCCCGTCGGGAGGGGGAGGCGATGGTTAGGCATACGCAGCGCAGCAACCTTTACATACTGGATTTGTTGGTGTATATAAATGTGAAGGATATATAATATAATTCTAGACTCACCTCGTACTAACGATAACATCATCGGTACAGTTTGAGTAACAACAACAGGTGTCATTGAAGAAACTGAAGCAACATTTGAGCTGACAACAACTGCCACGGGAGACACGACAGGTGGAAACGTTGATCGTGATGATGTATTCTGGGCAGTTGCAGTTTGTGATTTCTTAGCCAACTTTCCATCTGGAGAACTACTCAAGGATATTTTTTCAGTTTTAATATTATCACTAGCCCTAATGGTATTCCTGATAAAACTTCTAACTCTTGCATCAACCAATGATTCTTCATCCACTTCTGCACAACCATCTAAAAGATCACCAAACTGAGAATGTGTAAGTTTGAGAACCTCCTTCACAGGTAAATATGTGCAGCCTTGCTCTGTATCCCAATAATTCGCCAGATACACTTCGTTCGACTTGATGCCAAGATTTGGTGCCCAAGCGACTTTCACCTGTCGACCGTTCATAGTTGATCGATCCATTTGACAGACTGCACGATGTGCAGCACGTCGAGTGGCGAAAGTAACAAATGCACAACCTCTTGGGGGAATGAAATTACATTCAACCACCTGACCTTCAGTTATTTCGGAACATAGTGTTCGAAGTCGACTCTCTGCCATTTGTTTATGTAAATGTCCGATGAATACGGTATGCGATAAGATTCCGACATGATTTGGTTTCAGTAGAGGCAGACCAAGATGCTTTCGACGACGTTCACGGTGTTTCACAATGTCATATTCATTTGACGATGGTGATCCATGCTGAAGAAAGAAACTGTCATCTAGACGTGGACGTATAGCGGGACTCTGCATAGGTGATTCAGTGATATAATCTTCTTCAACAAAATTATCTGACGGATCATGTTCAATATCGGATGGATTGAGTTTATTATTATTGTGGGACTCCAAGAATCCTGATCGATGAGAATGGCTAACCAGTCGGTCATCATATGAATCCAAACTGCAAATAAGAAAATGAGAAAAGACAAAAAAAATTAGAACAGTAAGAGGTGGTGTTAAATAACTAACTATCCTATAAAATTCATTAGGAAGATCAGTAAAGGTGAAAAGCGAAATAAAAATAATTGTGAAACTAGTATTGATAACATAAATAAGAGAGAATATAAGTCATCCACTGTTATACCATATAAGGAGGGGATATCTGAGACACTCACTCCCTACGTAGGATTCTCAATAAAGCAGGAATTAGGCTGGTGGTGGCATTCCAACCTACAAACTCACTCAGGTAGGACAAGCTCTGTAGGTTAAGTTAAAGGACCCTGTAGGTTGACCCAATTAGACAAAATAATATCATTTACAAAATACCCTGCAATGACTGTGAGTTTGGTCAACTACATACGTAGGTCAAACTAGTAGATTGGGGGATTGTCAGATTGTGGGAACATAAGAATCTAGCTAATGTAAGAATGGTTGACCCCACCCGAGAAGATGAGTAATTTAGAAAAAAGCTCAGCGATTGCACTACATGCTAAAACACACAACCACACAAATGCATGGTGGGAGAGGGTTAAAATTCTAAAAAGTAATCTATGTAGGTGGAGAGAGAGAGAAGTTGATTACTGAATCCTGACTGGTTCATCGACTCTACACCCAACACAACACATGCAACAGAAATGACTCAATGCAAATACCAGAGATATGTGTGGAAGATATTATTACCACCAGTCAGTCAGTCAGTGAAATCAGAGGAGGATAATAAATAATCTTAAATTGCATTCTATTTCAATTCAATTCAAGCACATCACAACATTCTAACAAGTTACTTATTATGACTATAAAAACACTCATCATATTTCCCATCTGATTGTGTTTGATTGTTAACACTCATATTATTATTATTTCTGAATGTACATTATCCCATATTGATTTTTATTCCAATATCTAATCGTGAATTCCACTGATGTATATAAATGAAGGAAAAAAGTTGTGTGAGTGAGTGAGTGAGTAACTTGATATGTTTATGAGTGGCAATAGTTTGTGCCCGAAACGTGGTCATCAGTTAATATTACAGTATAACACTACACTGTGTGACAGTTTATCAAAATAAAATCTTATCCACAATGGAGTAGTTATACCCTACCAACACAGTGCTCAAGTTTTAAACTCATATCAAAGACATAAGATAGTAGAAAATATCCTTTTCTTTTCCGGGAGCTTATCTTCAAATCTGTACAGATATAGAATGTTCTAAAAGATCCTGGAGAGATGACCATATGGCTCAATTATAGTCATAATTAATGTATAAAAATATTAGAACAAGACATATATAAGCGAACAATATTGTTGCTATCAATTAGTTCTTCTGCAGGCCACACCCTAATTTACATAGATTTATAATGTAAAAGTTTTAACCAATGACGGTGATTTTGCGAATAAAATAATAAAAATAATACGACGTCCTGTTCGCCCAGTCCTAGAGACGTCTAATTCCACCACCTACCACGATGGAGTGGCTAAGTGGCTGGCTAGGTGAACTCCCCCAACCGTTACACAAGAATGTGGTAAATCAGAGTGTTAAATACGTTTTCAAATTCATTGCTAACGTACATGATATTAATGTAAATGGGAAGCAAATGCTATGCTTGGATGTTGCATCACTCTTCACCAATGTACTACTACTTAAGGAGACTGTGGAATTCATATTTATACCAACAGATACTAGCAAAAAGAAAAACAGTTCGACATCTAAATTCCAGTTACTAGTCTGAAACAGTTGCTTTGACGGTGTACTATGAATGAATGCACACTTCATATTCAACAGACTTTATTACAGATAAATCGACGGTATTGCCATGGGTGGTTTTCCATTGGGGACAATTTGGAGAAGTACAAGAATAGAGTCCCAGGATTTTAAATGTTCCAATGACCCTGAACGCATGCTAGTCATTGGTCTAGGAAGCTTACCATTATTCTAGCGCTAAAATGAAACCTGTTCATGAGCTCAGATGCAAATCCCATCCAGATCACGTTTTCCAGTACTGCCTAGATAATGGATTGATAGGACGTACTCGGATATGCGGTTGTGGTGCTTCCATGAACCTCCAGTCATATACCCAGGTCACTGATGGATATGTATTCAGATGTACACAGAGTAGGAAGCGAATAAGTGTGAGTACTGGTAAGTGACACTCTGAATTAATTGTTTTCTAGGAACTTTCCCTCGAAAAGTCGAAACTGTCTTTGACGAATATCTTGTTTCTGTCCAATTACTGAGTTTTAAAGTCCGGGGTGCGATCTACTACGGCTCAAACAGCTACTACGTTGACGTCACCTGTGCAGTGGTTTCAATTTTGTCGAGATTTAGCCTCGTGGAAGATGAATAGTTTTACTCAGGTGTTGGGAGGAGTCGGTGTAGTCGTCCATATCGATGAAATCGTTCTTATCAAGAAGAAGTACAATCGGCGGCGTGCCAGAGCGAATAACGTTTGGGTTTTAGGAATTTATGACACCCAGATTCGCAAAGGGTTTATCGAGCTGATTCCAGATAGGAGTGCTGATACACTCCTCCCTATTATTCAGCGTCTTGTCTTACCAGGCACCACCAGTCACACAGATGAATGGGCAGGATACAACTGATTATCGCAACTGGGTTATATACAACACCATCGAGTCAACCATTCCGATGACTTCGTCGACCCCAGGACCGGTACTCATACCAATTCAATCGAAGGCTTCTGGGGAAGACTGGAAAATAGAATCAGAGCGATCAACGGATCTCAAAACGAAGTTGTTTTCAGTCACCTAGATGCATATATGTATAGAAATTGGTTCAATTTAAGAACTGAAACCACTCTACAAAATTGGGAGATTTTTTATTTCATATTAGAGAAAAATATCCTGTTTAATGTTTTCTTATGCATTTTTATGTAAATATACGTAAAATTTTATGCAAAAATCGTCATTTTTCTTGATTGGTCGACTCAAGGTCATTCGTGCGTTCGCATTTCTTGGGACTCTATTGTAGAACTTTGCCAACAATCTTCGCAGATTTCTTTCTTTCTTTTAACACTATGGAGTTATTCCACATAGATTGGCAATCTACTTTACTTTTTTTTCTTCTCGATTTTCCACTACGATATCAATTTACCTGTCGAATCGGTCGGTTTTCGACATAGAACTTTGCACCGATGTGCACCAGTTCAAGTCGCCACACTCCCTCAACTCCATGTAGCACACAAAGCAAGCGAAGAAAGTAGGAGAAATGCATAATAGAGAGCGAGACAGTAAACAGAGGTGTGGTGAGACAAAGGAATAGTAATAACGAAGAACAATATAGTTTCATTGGAAATCGTAAATCACAAGGAGTGGATGCATCCGCGATAGCCAGCCATTGAGAACGATGAGTTTGAGCCATATCATCAGTAATTGTTTCCAACCTTCACTGGTTTTTACCGTCCCGAGGACTCCAACTAGTCAAGAAGTCTACACCTTCCTAGGTGACTTAAACTAACTGTTGTGGATTTCATTGACTGATGAAGCCATGTTTTGGTTAGACCACCACCAGCGCTTCTCCAGCCTGACCAATCCTATGTCAGCTAACACTGGCCATTGTTGAGGAAGGCGATGACTAGTCATGCATGCGTGACACATGTCCTAACCATCTTAGTCGGTATAACTGCTTCACAGTCTCGTCTACTGATTTCCCCTCCTTACCTAGCACTCGACCGACACCTAACCTCAATATTGCTCACCGTATTATACCACCAACTAACACGGGAGACAGAACGCAGACACCTATGATAGAAGACAGCTAGCCACCCTTTTCATGTCTCCCACTCTCAATGGCCAGGTCTCACAGCCATAAAGGAGGACGGAGCGGACTGTTGAGCGGTAAACACGCCTTTTGGTCGATAGTCGGATAACACGTCTACTAAGCCAGAGACGGCGTAAACTGGCATGTGAGAAACTAGCCCTCTGTATTCGTGCTGAGATTTCGTCGGAGATCAACCCGCTGGCGTTGGCTGTGATGGTAATTCCCAAGTAAGTGAAGCTGTCAACGTGCTCTACCACTTCACTTCCTATTTCTAATCTAGGGGTCGGTGAAGTCCAATCCTGCAGCATCATCTTACATTTTACAGGGGCGAATCGCATGCCAAACATACGAAGATTGTTGCTCAAGGTGTTTAGTAGACTCTGCTGGAATTTGTCAGCGTCCTCGCCTAGAAGGACTATATCGTCCGCATGCATATTCTAAGTCGACGAGATTATTCCCTGGTAGCAAGTCAATCCCTGAGTCGCTGAAGTGTGTAAGGGGTAAAGTCCATTAGTACGTCTATGATGAAGTTGAATAGGAATGGGGAATAATTTCGAGATAAAAAAAAAAAGAAAAACACCTACCGACTGTATTTACGACATCGTTGGCCAGATGAGGCATTCCAGTCATCCTCATCATCAGCATAACCACCACCTTCATAGTCTGAATTCAATCGATTCAGATTTTCTTTCAATAGGCGATTTTGATCATCATTACGATGGTGATTACGTTCGGATAAAGAAGAAGAAGAAGAATTCACTGATGATGGTATCATTCCACCGTCATCCACTCTATCATTCTCATGGTGTTTATACGACACTTGACGGGAATTGTGCAGATAGTGTTTACGCGAGCCATGATAGGCATTTGCATCGCGACATGTACCATCATCCATAGGCTGAAATGGAAAAACAATAACAGTAATTATTATTATATTATCAATATTATTATTGTATCCTTTAATTCCTAGAGGAACATACGGCTTCTTCAGCCGCGCACGTCTCCATTGCGTTCGGTTCTCTGCTAGAGTCTTCACGTGGCTCCATGTCTGCCCACATGCTTATATCTCCTCTTCACATGACCTCCTCCACTCCATGTCACCCTCACACTGACGACCAACTCGCCGCTTCCCTTTCAGGTTCTACTCGAGCAATGGCTTGTCTAGTGATGTCACTTGATGGTTTCCTCAGAGTATGACCAATCCATCTCCATTTCTTCCTGTCTATTTGTTTCACAATTGCTTCCTGGTTGGTTTGCTCCCAGAGATCCCTGTTGCTGATTTTTTCTGACCGGCCATCTGATCTTGAGTAGTATTGAGCGAAGGCAGCTGTTGATCAAGGTCTGTAGTTTGTTTGAGGTGCTTTTTATGATGCGCTGGCCAAGTCTCTGATCCGTAGCAGCACTGACTTCACATTGGAGTTGAAAATCCGGATCTTATTTTTCATGCTGGATGCTGAGTGCTGTTGACCTCCACACAAACTTGAGAGTAATGAAAGCTTGTCTTGCTTTCCTGATCCTTGCTGCTTCGATATCCTCGTCAGTTCAGTCCTCCTGTAGTTGAAACGATGCTTCCCAGGTAGGTGGGTAGGTGAAGGAGGTTGTTTCTTTCAGGTTCCTCCCATTCATACTGACTGATTGTTGTCTGTTGTTGTTGCTCAGGAATCTTCATCACTTCTGTTTTCTCTACGTTTACTTGGAGTCCTATCTTTGATGCTTCTTCAGCCAACTTGTTGCTTTCCACTTGCATATCTCTTCCAGCAGTTTGTGGGATATCAGACATATATCATCGGCGAAGTCCACATCCCCCAAGTTTTTTGAAGGTCCATTTTATTCCTGTTTCCTCGCTGCCCGTCGCTCTCTGTCGCATTATCCAATCTCCCGCAATCAGGAAAATCACTGGAAATAGTAGACAGCCAGCCAGCCAGCCTTGTCTTACTCCCGTCTTTACTTCTTCGAAGGATTCCGTAAGTTTCCCATTGTGGATTACTTGGCGGCATGCAGCATTGTCGTACAACTAACTGTTGGATGAGATGTATATAATTGTCGGCGGCACCCTGTGGTAGTAGCGAAGTAGTTGCCAAATCACCCCTCGGTCGACGCTGCGCTGTCGAAAGCCTTTTCAGTAAAAGTCGATGAAGTTGAGTGAGATAGAGAGGTGACTGCCATTCCAAATTTGCACATACTAAAGCCATAATCAGAATCCATATACCAATGCTTCGGATCGAATTTGCAATCCTGTTTGTAGAACTACTACGAGACATGTGCGGGACGTACGTTAAAGAAAACTAAAATAGGTTATAGTCTGGGTATGAGAAAAATTTTTACAAAAAGATGGTCCTCACATTATCTGACCTGCGACCATCTAGTTCTCTGTACTTAGAAGCCTTACACGTATGCATTCATGACTATGTTGGAGTTCCATTCTTGAGATGCTTCCTCAATTGATGGTAGAACTTATCCTTAGCTGCATCGCATCTGATATACAATCTGTCGGTGTATAGACAGAGACGACGACAAAGGAATAACTCTTTTTTTTCTGGTAGGTGCCTTCTTACAATAGTATTAACCGCTCTAACAGACGACCTTCAATAGGAGGTGTGCAATCGACTATTGCAGCCTTGTCATTATTATTGCTTAGTACAACATCGACACCAGCTAGGCCGAATGCCAATGATACGCGAGGCGCCTGGATTAGCGCGCACGAGGGACACGCTAATCGGCATTTTTCAGATAGGGAAATATTCAAAGCACTGCACTGTGATTTTGAATGCGGTTCTCTGTGATTCAGCATACGTCAAGAGCTGTACAGTATGCGTGAACGTTGTATAAAGGAGATATGGACGTAATTGTGTTCGGTTGGCATCTGTTGGTGGTGCATCACAGCTACTTCCTGTGTGCGTTCCAACAGATAACCCGACGACTCAGCAACCCAGCCAAGATGTCATCAGATATGGCTGGAAATTAAGATCAGTGACATGCATACTGCAATTTCCTTCCTCCTTGCCCCTCATTCTCACGCTCCTTAAATGTTCCTGATAAGTATGTTTACTTGCCATCAACCACATTTTACTGCTCTTTCAAATTTTTTTCTTATTCCTTCACGTGCCCAGTGGAACATAGGGTGGCTTCAAGCTAGAGGCTGCAAGTTTCTGTAGCAGTGGTGGTTACTTTTACAGGATGGGTTGCTAGCCTCATGCCCAACCTTCCCTCTATGTCAGTTCAATTATTGGCTAAGCAAGGTAAAGGAGTGCGTCCGTGGCCGGCCGGGGATCGAACCCCGGACTATGTGCATGGTCGGCGAGCGTCAATACCGCTGTGTTTTATTTTTACGAGTTGATCACGGATTGATATATCAGTTAGAGAACCACTGAAAACCAGCCACAGGGAGTACTGGACAGCTGTTTCATCAGCCCAGTTTGGGAATCATCGGCAGTACGCACCCACTGTTTTATTATTTTTGTGCGGCGCATCTCTTGGTGTCCAAACTGTTGCTAAGTTTGTATTTATATAAATATAAATTTAAAGGCATTGAGATACTTCCCTAGACTATCTATCTAGGCACTTAATAGACAGTTGAAAGAACTGAATGAACCAACCGGTTCATTTGGCGTTGTAGACCTTAGACAGAGACAACAGACCACTAGTAACTAGTGTGACGTGTCTGGCTAGTCCTTTTTTTTGGTGCAGACTGAATTCTATCAGTCAGTCAGTCAGGTTCGCAATGTGGCCATCATGCCACTAGGTAGCTCACCATCACGGTGCACATTGATAGGTAGTTGGAGGCAATCGGCCAGAGGAAGTCTTGGATCTAGGTTTCGTGCTAATTGGCACTCTTCAGTCAGCAAGGCGTATCTGCAACTACATTGAAGAAACAGCTCATGTTCCGCGTCATCCAGTGGCAAATGCAGTCACAGACGTTATCACTGAGCTATTCAGGCTGGCGATTGACCTCCTGTTGGACTGTAGTGGATACTTTAATTGGACACTAGTAACTAGTGTGATGTGTCTGGTCCTTTCTTTGGTGCTGACTGAATTTTATCAGTCAAGTTTGCGATGTCACCGCCATTGATTGCAACATTGGGTGACGCGGGTTTTAATCTCCTCAGAAGGGACATGAGTTCCTTCAATATGGTTGCATATACGCCTTGATGACTGGTGAGTGCCAGCTAGCACGAAATCTAGGTCAGTCAAGGCTTCCTGCCGATTGCCTCCAACTATGTAATACAAAAGACCACTTTAAAAAAGCGCAGTGAAAAGAGCACATAATGATTGGTAATCATCTTAGGGCCAAGTTAAACTTTAGACACCAATAACTACCAATCAGCGAACGACGTCGAATTATCCAATGAGATTCACGAACGTGGTTCAATGTTTTATAGTACTTGGTTCATTTCAATGCGTGCCCTTACAAGGTTGCGTTTGCAATTTAAGGAGGATAGTGTCTTTCAGTATTGCCTGGACTTAGGCTTGCTTCTAAAGGGAAAGAGAAGTTGTTCGTGTGGTGGTATAATGAATCTAAAAAGCTATACTAGGTCAACTGATGGTTTTGTACATCGTTGTTGGAAGCGAGTTAGTATTAGAGGGTAATATTTCGTAAGAAATTTTTTTGCTAGGTCGCATCTCTCCCTAACCCAGATTTTGTACATTTGCAATTACTGGGTACTGAAACAGCCCGTGAGAGCCGCTGCTGCCAAGACGGAGAGCAGTGGAAAGGCTATGATTCATTGTCATCCCTAGGATACATTCATCACAGAGTGAACCACTCCAGTGATTCCGTGGATCCAGTTACAGGGACTCATACAAATTCCATTGAAGTATTTTGGGGTCGATTGAAAAATAGAATAAGGGCTATAAATGGATCTCGAAAGGATCTCATTTATAGTCATTTAGATGAATATATGTATAGAATGTGGTGCGACTTCTCTATTGACAGTCCCTTGCTGAACTGGGAAATGTTTCTCTCCCATGTTCGGGAAAGATACGCATTATCAGTTTTTTTTATGCATTTTTCTACAAATATACCTTTCCGCTTATCATAAACGTCTCTTTCATGTGATTGGTCTGTTCAAGGTCGTTTGCTGATTGGTTGTTACTGGTGTCGAAAGTTTAACTTTGCCCATCTTAGATACATCAGGGTTAAATAATTTGACAAGAGATCAACTGACCCGAGATTCCAAGTGCCTTGAATTTGTTTTAGCTGTTGGTGGTCTATTCCTTTCAGGCCAGTAAGATTTTCTCTCGTAAGTCTGTGGAACCGTCGACTCATCTTCTACATCTGAGGAATACGGAGGCGTCGTAGGTCGGATTAACCGTTTAGAATCATTCCGTATAGAAAGGTCTGTCTTGTGCTTGCCAGATCCGATATAGTTGTCTATACACTATAAAAAAATGCAGAAAAAAAATATTTGAAAGTGATGTTTAGACAAAAAAACAACGATTATCATTAGTTAATTAGATACCGTGGCATACCCTACCACCGTGGATATAATCAAAGTTCTTTGTAAATTACTGTCTGTATGCAGCAATAGTTTAATGTTTAATTATTACTAAAACTACAATATCCCGGGACATGACGAATTGAAAGAGAACACAATATCTCCGAATAATAATAATAATAGTTGGTTACAGGATTTCATCATGAGCTGACATTGGTTAGAGAACCATTGGAAAACAAGCTGGGAGTACTGGACAGCTGTTTCGTCAGCCTAGTTTGGGACTCTTCAGCAGTACGCACCCACCACAGGAGGTTCGAACCAAAGACCTTCTGGTTACAAGAAGAGCTAGCTCGTAGACCGTTGAGCCACCAGGACCCGAACCAATGGCCAGCCCATGAATTCTAAATTCTGCCAATTCATGATATAGCGCAGCGGCTAGCCTGTAACCAATTAACCGAATCCCTACAAACCAATACTTGAATATCAATGAGATGCCGCTCACTGGCGACTGGCCCTATTCAGGTAGGTAGTTACCTGGGTGGGTTCTGGTGAGAAGTCATGACCAGTAGGGTGCAGCAGGTCGGGGGTGAGGACAAATACTCGCCGAAAACATTGGCTAGTGCCAGTCGCGCTATGTCGTGCGTGAACTGGCAGAAGTTAGAATTCATAGACTGGCTGGTCATTGGATCGGCTCTCAATGGCTTAGTGGTCTACGAGATAGCTCTCTCGCCTTGTAACCAGAAAGTGATGAGTTCGAACCCTGGCGGTGGGTGCGTACTGATGAATAGCCCCAAAATAGGCTGACGAAACAGCTGTCCAGTACTCCCAGCTTGTTTTCCAATGGTTCTCTAACTAATGTCAGCTCATGATGGAATCCTGTAACCAATCAATCAAATCCCTACAAACCAACACTTGAATAATAATATTATTAATAATTTTTTCCTTCACGTTCCCAGTGGAACATAGGGCTTCAAGCTAGTGGCTTGAAGTTTCTGTAGCAGTGTTTATTTTACAGGATAGGGTTGCTAGCCTCATGCTCAACCTTTCCTCTTTACCAGCATTATTTCTGGCTTAGCGAGGTAAAGGAGTGCGTCGGCCGGGGATCGAACCCCGGACCATGTGCATGGTCGGCGAGCGTCCTAACCGCTATGCCACCGACGCGAAGAAACCTGGGAGTACTGGACAGCTGTTTCGTCCTAGTTTGGGACTCTTCATCAGTACGAACCCACCGCCAGGGTTCGAACCCAGGACCTTCTGGTTACATGGTGAGCTCGTATACCGTTAAGCCACTGGGACCCTATAATAATAATAATAGTAAATAATGGTCAGATGAAAGTAACATATGATTGACCATGAGAATGATAATCAACCAAATCAATATTTTCCCCGAGATCTTCGAATATTACATCAGGTAGGAATTACACCATGCTATATACATATATATATGCCGCTGATGAATACGAAAAAAACCCATTTCATAGATGAGACATGGCCATTGAGAGCGGAAGACATGAAAAGACTAGCTGTCTTTGATCATAGGTGCCTGTCTGTGTTCTATCTCCTGTGTGAAGTGGTATAATGAGGTGACCAATATTGAGGTTAGGTGTCGGTCGAGTGCTAGGTAAGTAGGAGGGGAAATCAATCGACGAGGCTGTGAAGCAGTTACACTGATTGAGATGGTTAGGACATGTGTTACGCATGCATGCCTAGTCATCGCCTTCCTCGACAATGGGCAATGTTAGCTGATATAGGGTCAGGCTGGAAAAGAGCTAGCGTGGTCAAGCGAAACATGACTTCACCAGTCAATGAAATCTACAACAGTTAGTCTAGGCCACGTAGGAAGGTGTAGACTGGCTTCCTGAGTGGTTGGGGTCCTCGGGATGACGGTAAAAACCAATGAAGGCTGGAAACAATTGGTGATGATATGGCTCAAAATGATCGTTCTCAATGGCTGGCTGGCTGGCGTAGATGCATCCACTCCTTGTAATTTATAATTTCAAATGAAACTATATTGTGTTCTTTGTTATTACTATTCCTTTGTCTCACCGCACCTCTGTTTACTGTCTCTCCATTATGCATTTATTCTACTTTCTTCTCTTCCTTTGTGTGCTACATGGAGGGAGTGTGGCGACTTGAACTGGTGCACATCGGTGCAAAGTTCCATGTCGAAAATAGACAGACAGAAACAAACCCACGCACACTAGCGACTTGTCCTATTCAGGTAGGTAGTTACCTGGGGTTCTAGTGAGAAGTCGTGACCAGTAGGGTGCAGCAGGTCGGGTGTAAGGACAAATACTCGCCGAAGACATTTGCTAGTGTCGTGAATTGGCAGAAGTTAGAATTCATGCACCGGCCATTGGTCTCAGTGGCTTAGTGGTCTACGAGCTAGCTCTCTCGCTTTGTAACCAGGCGGTCCTGGGTTCGAACTCCAGTGGGGTGGGTGCGTACTGCTGAATAGCCGGTCCCAAACTAGGACGAAACAGCTGTCCAGTACTCCCAGCTTGTTTTCCAATGTTTCTCTAACTAATGTCAGCTCGTGATGAAAATCCTGTAAGGATGAAGCAGTCAGAAAAAAACGTAAAATAATTTGGACAATTATAATTTTTATAATTTTTAAAGTTTTAGGGGGAGGGGGCGAAATAGTCCGGTTTAGACACTCATGTAACGATGGCCAGGGTAAGGAAAGTGGCTGTACAAATTTCTTCTGAACACACACAGGTATGTTGGCTTCTTCAGGTGGATTCCTATTGCTTCAGATGTCGTATGTAGAAGACGAACTCGTAAAGCGAAATTAAGGTTAGTAGGAATGCGATGAATAATTTTAAATGCAGTATTCACATCAACCTTCTGCTCAGTATCAACAAGGTGTGCTAAAATAGAACTACGAATAGATCTTGTTCTTCCCTTGCCGTTTAACCATGCTGCAGGATGATGTTCGGAAATACGATGATGAACCTGCTTAATTTTACCCCCGTCGATGTAGCTGGCTCCGCAGGTGCAGTCAAACTGGTAGATATACACAGAGGCGGAGGCCAATTTAGGTAGTTTATCCTTATTTCTCGAAAGTAGAATAGGGGTGGTTGTGAAGAAACAACGTACCGTACGTACCGCTGATTTTGTCACTGAGGAACTGCAGTTTTATGAACAATGGTTTTTTCGGAACTGTCGTCATACTGACTCTCCTTGGTGCTGAATTCATATTTTCCCCAATGAACTTGTCTGGATAACCATTTTTCCTAAGTAATTCTCTAATAATATTAAGCTCCTCATTGAGGCAGTCGTCTGAACAGATTAACCTAGCTGTATGAACCAGACACTTTACCAGGTTACGTGTTTATATTTCAAAGGTACAAAACTCAAAAAATGAGTGTACTGATCTATTGTTGTAGGTTTCCTATACACACTCCTTCTTAGTGTGCTATGTTCTTTCCTTGCCATGAAGACGTCTAGGAATGAGATACTGTCATTAATTTCTTTCTCTCTATGGTAAAGTTTATTGCTGAATGGGCATCGTTAAAATTAATTAATTACTCTTCATTTTTCCCAAATTATGCATTATGCAATCAATCCACGTGTTGTATGTGACCATTTCTACCTTTCTGATTGTGTGTGTGTATGCTAATTTCCTTCGTTAATTATCACCCCTTGCCGCCTGCTGACATGTTGACACTGACTGACTAATTATTGTTAACAAACAAACAAACATATCAGTGCCACTTGATGATGATTGGTAAATTGTTGTTGTTGTTGTTGTGTATTGTAATAAAAATGCGTGTACACGTGTATATTAGAGTGCAGTAGAGTAGAGTAGAGCCAGAGTGAGATGAGGGAGGATCTAATTGAAAAGTGTAAATATTTCTTCGCTGCTCAATCTTTCTGTTTTCTAAATGTCTAAATGCGGATTTTTTCTATATTTATTAAGAATGCACACTTAGCATGTCATCAGCACCTAGAGGTGAGCTCCACAAAATTTGACAGTTTACAGGAAGACCCCCCCCCCGCGAACGCCCAGAACGAAGCAGCAGCTAATTGTCTTAAAGGGTCATACACACCCGAAACTTCGACTTGAAGTTCGATCCAGAAGGCAACAGAGCAGCGGCGTCACGACCAACATCTCCATGATTTCCGTTGACCAAAATACATTCTCACACGCTAATTGATTGATCCTTTCGGATTCTAGAGCCTATGAACACCTTGGGTTTGGGCACCAGGGTTTTCCGACTTTCCAAGGTAGACACCAGCATATCTACCAGTCAGTCCGGTTGTAAGAGCGAGACGTTCGCATTCGCCCTTGAGCTTTTAAAAAGAAACAACCCCAGCCATGCGAAGGTAGTAAAAGTAAGAATTTAGAAGGATAGAGAAAAAAGCTATTGTCTGCATCTCTGAACATATACCATAAAACCTGAGACTAAAAGGCCCATAGCATAAGCATTAAAGAGTGCGATTGCGCGCCATCTGCTAGGCACTGACGGCCATGGTTGTAGACAATCTGAAGGCATTCAAAATAATCAGTAGAGGCAATTAATTCAAATGAACTGTCGTCAAGATTTTGACAGAATAGTTCTAAAATATTTGGGCGCCGAGTGAGAAGTAGACATTTGTAAAAAATTTATATTTGTAATATCTCAGCGATATTGAAATGAGTAATTCCAACGTTTCGTTCGGCAATCTGGTCCGAACTTCTTCAGGGAAATTAATCAAAATTAACATAACAGAGGTTTTATATATAAAAGGCACATCTTTTGTTTTTAAATCTTTGTCCAATCATGATTCATAAAACAAGTATTAACAAGTATAATAAACAAAATTGTATGAGCTATGATCAAAATTTGACCTCGGACTTACAAATATTGGTCTACATTAAACAAAGTGTGCATGCGTGTGTGTGTGAAAAGTTGTAAAACATTTCTTAACGTCTCCATAGGAAGATATAGACAGTCAGGAATTTGACCAAGTATTATTAATTAGTGATACATATCCATTTTTATTTATTAATCAGGATTTCCTATGCATCAGCTAACATCAAACCTTCATGTCTGTTCAAACTGTTAGTATCTAGAATTTTATGATTAGACGTATTTTCAAAATTATGGTGTTTAGGATTAGAGTTTAGTTTAAGCACCCTGTCGAACTTATTGCATTGTCTTCTTTCTGAATATTGAGCTGCTATATTCGACCTACTGGAGTTATCAGGTGGGAAAGATGTGCCTTTTATATATAAAACCTCTGTTATGTTAATTTTGATTAATTTCCCTGAAGAAGTTCGGACCAGATTGCCGAACGAAACGTTGGAATTACTCATTTCAATATCGCTGAGATATTACAAATATAATTTTTTACAGAGGCAATTAACCAGCAAAACGGCTAAAACCAAATCTATGTAGGCCGAAAGAGAGAGAGAGTGTGTGAGTGTGTGTGTGGTGAATCTAGTACTGTCTCGGTGATACATACCAAAGCATACAAAGCATTTCCCACATCATCTTCTGTGCTATTTAGAAACCCTGATTTTTCATCTAAACAACAAGACTCATCTTACTGCCTCTTTATTTGTTTATTTTTATAAAAACGCGCTTTTCTTTCCGTGGATACTCTTTGTAGTTAAACTTTGTTTTTACCCATAAAACATCTTGCATAGAGGATTTCAACATGACCAGCTGACATTGGTTAGAGAACCGCTGGAAAACCAGCCACAGGGAGTACTGGACAGCTGTTTCCCCCGTCCTAGTTTCGGTCGACATAGAACTTTGCACATATGTGCGACAGTTCAAGTCGCCACACTCCCTCCATTCCGTGTAGCACACAAACCAACAGAAGAAAGTAGGAGAAATGTATAATAGAGAGACAGTTAACAGAGGTGTGAGACAAAGGAATAGTAATAACAAAGAACAAAACAGTTTCATTGGAAATCATGAGTCACAAGAAGTGGATGCATCTGCGCCACGGAGAACGATTTTGAGCCATGTCAACAATTGTTTCCAACCTTCATTAGTTTTTACCGTTCCGAGGACCCCAACCAGTCAGGAAGCCAGTCTACACCTTCCTACGTGGCTTAGACTAACTGTTGTAGATTTCATTGACTGGTGAGGCCATGTTTTGGCTTGACCGCCGCTAGCTTTTTTCCAGCCTGACCCTATATCAGTTAACATTGCCCATTGTCGAGGAAGGCAATGACTAGGCATGCATGCGTAACACATGTCCTAACCATCTCAATCAGTGTAACTGCTTCACAGCCTCGTCGACTGATTTCCCCACCTACCTAGCACTCAACCGACACCTAACCTCAATATTTCTCACCTTATCATACCACTTCACACAGGAGATAGAACGCAGGTACCTATGGTCAAAGACAGCTAATAATTTCATGTCTTCCGCTCTCAATGGCCAGGTCTCACAACCATAAAGGAGGACGGAGCGGACTGTTGAGCAGTACACACGCCCTTTGGTCGATAGTCGGATATCACGTCTACTAAGCCAGAGACGGCGTAAACTGGCGGGTGTATGCGAAACTAGCCCTCTGTATCCATACCCAGCTGAGATTTCGTCAGATATCAGCCGGTTGGGGCTGTTGGTACTTCCTAAGTAAGTGAAGCGGTCAACGTGGTCCACCAACCACTTCACTCCCCATTTTTCTAACCTAGGGGTCGGTGTAGTCCAATCCTGCAGCATTATCTTACATTTTACAAGGGGCGAATCGCATGCCTAGTTTGGGACCGGCTATTCAGCAGTACTCACCCACCCCACTGACAGGGTTCGAACCCATTCGAACCGTCTGGTTACAAAGCGAGAGAGCTATCTCGTAGACCATTAAGCCATTGAGAGCCGATCCAATGACCAGTCAGTGCATGAATTCTAACTTCTGCCAATTCATGCAGGACATAGCACGACCGCTTTGCAATGTCTTCTTCTTCGATGAGTACACACATGACTCAACATATGTTGAACTCTATCCTTTTGTTTCAAAACTTAGTCGTGCAATTAATTCTTCTATGAAGTCAATTCGTTTCACACTTTTAATTGTTTAACAGCTTACTCTCAGTTCCAATCAATCAATTACACTCCTTATTATTATTGTACATAAAAAATATGTTCAAATTTCCAATTTAATTTATAATTTTGGGATTGTTTAGGTTGTAACCAGTTGAGAAGAAAAAATGTATTCAGATTATCCTGGTACATTTATCGTTCTTGCTTTATTGAAATTTATCAATGGGAACAAATGTATGAAGGCAAAGGCTACAAACGTGTGGTCAGACTTTGGCATTTTGAGAAGCCCATCCACAGCCGTACTAGATCGTTTATGGGAGCTAATAATTTCTTCTCCGTCCGTAATGTTTACAGTTAAATTACAAAGACATAAGTTAGTAGAAAATATCCTTTTCTTTTCCGGGAGCTTATCTTCAAATCTGTACAGATATAGAATGTTCTAAAAGATCCTGGAGAGATGACCATATGGCTCAATCATAGTCATAATTAATATATAAAAATATTAGAACAAGACATATATAAGCGAACAATATTGTTGCTATCAATTAGTTCTTCTGCAGGCCACACCCTAATTTACATAGATTTATAATGTAAAAGTTTTAACCAATGACGGTGATTTTGCGAATAAAATAATAAAAATAATACGACGTCCTGTTCGCCCAGTCCTAGAGATGTCTAATTCCACCATCTACCATGATGGAGTGGCTAAGTGGCTGGCTAGGTGAACTCCCCCAACCGTTACACAAGAATGTGGTAAATCAGAGTGTTAAATACGTTTTCAAATTCATTGCTAACGTACATAATATTAATGTAAATGGGAAGCAAATGCTATCTTGATTGCATCACTCTTCACCAATGTACTACTTAGAGTGCATATATAACATACAAAAAAAAAAGCCATTATATGAATGTTTGGTAAAAATTTATTTTAAGTGCCATGGATTTTTCATTGGAGCCAATTTCGGCAGATTTCTTCCTTACTAAGCTTGAAAATGGTCCATTGAAACAAGTAATAGATAAAACCGATTCTTATTTTCGTTATGTTGATGATACGTTTATTATCCTTGGTGAGAAGAATGCTGACAAGAATGAAATGTTAATAAAATTTAATGATGCACATCCATCGCTCATCTTCACTTATGAAGAAGAACATGATGGTAGACTACATTTCCTTGATGTCCAATTGAGCAGAACAGAAAACTTACATCTGTAGGACAATATAGACATTTCCTCAGTTTTATACCAATCCGATACAAAATCAATTTGGTCAGATGCCTCACCAATAGAGCAAGACGTATCTGTACAGATGACTCCCTAGAAAATGAATTAGGATACATCCAAAATACGCTGGTCCAAATGAGTTTTCCTAGTAGATTTGCAAGGAGACACATGAACACCAGGTACAATAAAGAGAAACTGACAACAGTTAAAAAGAAACAACTGTTCCTAAAATTGAAATTTAATGGGCACGTGGCTAGCGAAGTCTTACATCCAAGATTATCGAGAGCAATAAAACGGACTTATACTGCCGCCACCACACTTTGTTTGTCATTTTCCAGTTGCCGACCAATTATGATTGCTCAAGTGAAAGACAAGCTACCTAGTTAGCTGTGCCACTTCGATGTGTATCTACAAATTTAGTTGCTCCTGTGGACAGAGCTGGCTAAATAGGGCGAACAACTAGACAGCTTGACAAACGCATTAATGAGCATCTTCCTTCATGGTTCGAAAAAGGTCAAATAAAATCTATAAACGGTTCCATTTTGGCTCATTTGATTGATGATAGCGGTCACCAAGTGGACAAAAATAATGCCTTCAAAGTTATCTATCACATTCCAACGAGCCTTTTGACCCCAACTTTTACCCATACCCGAAGCAATGGGAATTCGAGGGAACAGTCCTAGTCTCTTTGCATACGACAAAAGAAGTTTGTTCTACCTTTGTCTCTCCCTTGCTTAGCCAAGGTGAATTGTATTCAAAACCCTTCCACGCACCCTTTCTTATTTTCCATTTCCTTCGTACTTTTATGATATTTATTTAAACTCTGATTATCTGTCCACTTTACCCACCTTTAGTATTACGTAACTTTTAAGATTTGACCTAATTTATTTATATATTGAATTGTCTACATATACACATATTACTACCTTCGTTATTCTTATCGCCACCTGCATAAACCTTATTATCAATATTTTGTTATCATTATAATCATAGTTATTAATTACGTTCAAAACATTTACCACATTATTATTATTATTTGATCCACAAAATCACCGTCATTGGTTAAAATTTTTATACATAAATCTATGTAAATTAAAGTAGAGGCTGAAGAAGATCTAATTGAAAACAATATTGTTCGCTTACAGTCTTGTTTAAATATCAATAATTAGAATAATTAAAGATTTTAAAAAATATTAAGTGATGACGTAATTCATTCTCTTTTACCTGACATGTAATTGCATATTGTGTCACCAAAAAATGTATTCATGAATGACCTATGTGACCGTTTTTCATGACCTTTTGAAACACTATGCGACAACTGTACATCTTTGAAAAGAAGTTGACAAATGAATATTTTTGCTCTGGCCTATGACTCACGATATTTGCTTACAGGATTTCATCATGACCAGCTGACATTGGTTAGAGAACCATTGGAAAACCCACCACTGGGAGTACTGGACAGCCAGTTGTTTCGTCCCAGTCTGGGACTCTTCACAGTACTCACCCCAAACACAGTGGGGTTCGAACACAAGACCTTCTGGTCACTAGGCAAGCTGGCTCGTATACCATTCAGCCACTGGGACCCGATCCGTCAAGTATGAGGACGGATTTCCCACTGATGACATTGGTTGGTGCCAGTCAAGCTAAATCACGAATAGGTAGAAGTTGGAATTCATGCGCACTGGCCATTGAGGAATCAGGTCCCATTGGCTGAATGCCGTACGAACCAGCTAGCTTGCCTTGTAACCGGAAGGTCCTGGGTTCGAACCCCCTGCAGGGTGGGTGCGTACTGCCGATGATTCCCAAACTAGGATGAAACGTCTGTCCAGTACCCCGAGGTTTTCCAGTGGTTCTCTAACCAATGTCAGCTGGTCATGATGAAATCCTGTAACCAATCAATCAAATCCCTACAAACCAATACTCACTATATTTATTGGTAAAGAGAGCTGAATTGTGTGTGTTTTGGTTTGTTCCATGGGAGATTATGTAATATACAGCTTTTGGGTGGTGGTGGTGGTGAGCAGTGGACACTTAACCATTTTCAACTAGTGTGTGTGTGTGATAAATAGGCCAACCACTAGTCATTGGCCTATTTGAGTTTTATTCATCAAAACAAGTAACTGATTGCATAATCAGTTCGGCTATCAAACCATGTGGAGATAAATCTACCGACTTAAAATTCACAACTGAAAAATCTGTGTCAATATATCATATCTAAGTTAAACCAACAGAAAACATAAAAATCTAAAAAAGAGGTTCGCATGTAAAGAGATATCATAGAGCATCTAATATTTATCAATAATGTGAAATATTCCCATAATATCGCATGAATTAAAAGTCAATCTGAACGAAGAATATTCTTTTCAATAAATCTTTCTCCTATTCAAGTTCTTACAATTATAAAATATAACGCATTTGTTGTCGTTACTATAATGATGGCCAGTTAGTTATGCGGAGGATACATTTTTTTCTTAACGTAGAATAAAAGATTACCAGTTATGGGGTGTCAAAATAAATAGTCGTATTTGAGTGTGACAAACGTCGTGCTAGTAGGCTGAAATCGATTACAAAATATTTCGGTGAAATGGGAGACAATGGTGGTGGTGGTAGTGGTGATTAGTTGTCATAATAGATTTGTAGAGTGTGAGGTAGGAAAATTGACAAGTAAGTCAATTCGGGGTTATAAAAGGTGTCAGGTGATTGAGTGGAGTGGCTAGTACAATGTGGTCTGTATTAAACAGGAGGAGATAGCAAGACTCCAATGAGAGGTGGTTCATAATGAAACAACGAATGTGTGAAATGAAGGAACAGGTGGAGGCATATATTGAGAAAAGAGATAATATCACTTACTAATAATAAGTCCGGATAGTATAAATGGAAAATTCGATAGTATTGAATGTTTGTATGAAGGGTATGAATTATGAATAATAATAATAATAATAATAATAATTGCAAAAACAATAATAATTTTAATAATAATCATTGTAATAAAAACGTAAAAGAAAAAAAGGAAAAAAAGCCAAGAGGGTTAAGGGGAAGGAGCACTCTTGCTGATAAGAAGAATCATCAATCCAAGTTTGGCCACGGTAGGAACAGTGTCTAGACGTATTCTATTTGAATAAAAAGCTCCGGTTTAGTCGATCTTATTGCAACAGCTTCAGCTATGTGTAGCAGACTGACTGACTGTACGTGATAACGACTTCGGAATTCGATATATACAAGCCTGAAAGCTGTGTTGACAATAGTGCGATGTCCAGTAGTCTCGACCAAGTCCTTGTGACAGGATCGAGCTTTTTATGCACTTAATTCCCTCCCCCATTTTACAATATTAATAATAATAATAATTTGCTTTATTCCAAAACAGTACATGTGATACAGAATGGAATTCTCAGCATTTTTACTACAGTATTGCATCCAGTTAATACATAATCAATAAATAGAATTCTACAGAGATTATGGGTAGTCTCAGTTCATTATAACAACAACACATTGGCATGTCGGTAGCAAAGCCAAAGCTGAACAGTGTTTGAAGGTGTTAGAAAAGTAGGTGCTATCGTATTTACTGGCGTAAGCGAGAGAAAGAAACAAAGCAGCACATAACGGAAAAATGAGAGAGAGAAAAGGAAAAGAAAGAAAGAAGATGTTGTACCTATTGATGAAGTGAGTTGGAAAGACGAGATCCAGTTGTACTACTGACTATTTAATGAATTATAGGTGTCACGCCTAATGCTTTCTTTATCACACAGAACACGAGCTAAGTAGGGTATGGTTGAGTTTTTGCACTTGCTAGTGCGAGCATATAGTTTCCCATATAGGCTTCTGGTTTTACCTGATGAGATGCAGGGGGAGAGTTGTGAGTGAAGAGGGTGGTGTGAGTTAGATAAAATGGATTTGGCCCATTTTTCACATGAGTTCATGTGCCTGTCAACCAGAATGTTAACAACGATTTCAGCCTACTAGCACGACGTTTGTCACACTCAAATACGACTATTTATTTTGACACCAGATAACTGCTAATCTGTTATTCTACGTTAAGAAAAAAATGTATCCTCCGCATAACTAACTGGCCATCATTATAGTAACGACAACAAATGCGTTATATTTTATAATTGTAAGAACCTGTATAGGAGAAGGATTCATTGAAAAGAATATTCTTCGTTCAGATTGACTTTTAATATTTATTAGAGAAATGCAAAACAAAAGAGAGAATAACTTATGATCAAATGAATTAAGCGTGATTCTTACGACAAAAAAGATTAAATGTGTGACACTCTGTAAACAATAGAACTAACCCTCCTACTATCCATGCTTGTATCACCTTCCGATTGCATAGCAATGCCATTTGCAGAACGTACAGTCATCTCCTTCTGGTGTTGTTGTTGCTGCCAAGGTTGTTCATGTTCTGCAAGCGCTTCATTCAACTGTTCTTGTAGTGCACGAGTATGTGCAAGTGTATCAACCATAGATTGTATACGTGCCAAAAGATTTGGATCGATAACACTAAAAAAGAGTAAAGGTCAACAAACAAAAATGGCAAGAAAGAATTAGAGTAACACAAGAAACTGCGCAGTGGAACAAACCAACCAATCGAGCATTGGTTGAGCCGATCGCTCAACAAATATGAAGATGGATAGGGCATACATTGGGGTCGGCCGTCGTCAAATGACTCCTAGATTAGAAAAATGGGGAGTGAAGTGGTTGGTGGAGCACGTTGACCGCTTCACTTATTTGGGAGGTACTATCATCAGCCAGTGCCAACGGGCTGATATCTGACGAAATCTCAGCTGAGTACGGATACACAGAGGGCAAGTTAAGCATACGCCCGCCAGTTTACGCCGTCTCTGGCTTAGTAGACGTGATATGCGACTATCGACCAAAGGGCGTGTGTACTGCTCAGCAGTCCGCTCCGTCCTCCTTTATGGCTGTGAGACCTGGCCATTGAGAGTGGAAGACATGAAAATGGCTGGCTAGCTGTCTTTGATCATAGGTGCCTGTCTGTGTTCTATCTCCTGTGTGAAGTGGTATAATAAGGTGAGCAATATTGAGGTTAGGTGTCGGTCGAGTGCTAGGTAGGTGGGGAAATCAGTCGACGAGGCTGTGAAAATACATCGACTGAGATGGTTAGGACATGTGTTACGCATGCATGACTAGCCACCGCCTTCCTCGACAATGGGCAATGTTAACTGATATAGGGTCAGGCTGGAAAAAAGCTAGCGGCGGTCAAGCCAAAACATGGCCTCACCAGTCAATGAAATCTACAACAGTTAGTCTAAGCCACGTAGAAGTGTAGACTGGCTTCCTGACTGGTTGGGGTCCTCGGAACGGTAAAAACTAATGAAGGTTGGAAACAATTGTTGACATGGCTCAAAATCGTTCTCAATGGCTGGCTGGCTATCGCGGATGCATCCACTCCTTGTGAGTTATGATTTCCAATGAAACTATATTGTGTTCTTCGTTATTACTATTCCTTTGTCTCACCACACCTCTGTTCAGTCTTAGTTATGCATTTCTTCTACTTTCTTCTGTTGCTTTGTGTGCTACATGGAGGGAGTGTGGCGACTTGAACTGCTGCATATCGGTGCAGAGTTCTATGCCGAAAACAGACAGACAGACAGACAGTCAAATGACATCGCGTACAATGCAGGCCATCCATCACTCGAGTGGAATATAAAAATGTGAAGCGATCAGTGAGTCGTCGGTGCTGGGGGGGGGTGACATGGAGGAGATGGTGTGAGGAAGGGATGAGAGAGAGAGAGTTTGGGCAATCGTGCACCCCCCCACCAGCTGAAGAGGATGACAGAAAGTAGAACAAAGTGGAGATGTGTTGGCGAAACCAGCCCTCTATGTTCCACTCGGAACCCAAGGGAACAATAACTACTACTACTATTGTTACATAATTAAGCCTTAGATGCTTAAATGTCGATCAAAACAGTGACAACATGAACCTTATTTTAATAAGAAAAGAAAGACATACACATTATTAGCATCATTTAAGACAAAAAAAGATTATATTAATGTGTGCCTTCGGTGAACACGATATGAAGCGTATAAAAACCATCGTATTATACTTCATGCAATTCTCTTCCCATTAATAAACAAAAAAATGGCATCAATCAATCAATCCATGAAATCCTTGACAGTTAAACTGAGTCAGTCAGGTAGGGAGATGCAGACTTCCTGTTGGTTGGGGCCCGCCCTCGAGACTCTAAGAATCAATCAATGGCTGGAGACAGACAATAGGTGACATGGCTCGAAATCGTTGTCAATGGCTTACGCAGATGTATTCAGTCTCTTGTGTAATCTTTCATATTCCTTTCTACCATTACTCATTCTGTTTCACTCTTATACTTGTCAAAACTCTATTGATTGATTCTCTTCACTCATTTTTTTGTCTACCTTTGTGTGCCGTTAAGAACGTGTAACTCGAACTGTTGCACTTCGGTGCCGAGTTCTATGTTGAATCCAGACAGACAGACGGAATAAACTTGAAGAAAGCAAGAAAAAAACAATTGTACCAGAAGATTATATGAGCTCATTTCTTTTTTTATTATTATTATTTCGAGGATTCTTCTCAACTGGTTACAACCTGAACGATAAAAACAATATATGAATTACAGTTAAAGATTTGAACATACTTTTCCACGATCACAAGGAGTAATTGGTTGGTAGGAAGTGTAAAAGTAACATTAGTCCGGAATGTTTTAACTAATTAAGAGTTACAGACACACTGACTATTTATAGAATAATTAGACGATTAGGCTAGGGAACAAAAAACAGAGTTGCGTGTATATATATGGGTATAGAAACAAGGTTTAGCTAGAAAGAGCATAAGAACAAATTAGTTCAGCGAAGAGTCTCTTTTCGGCGAATTCATTCACTTAGCTGTACAGTCGCAAATATATATACAATTATTTTGTGTGTGTGTGTGTGTACATTAGGTTTGTCAAAATCAAAATAACAGTTAGTGTGGGTTGTTGATTATATCATCAAGATAATGAAGAAGTTAAAATGTGTGATTAATACTCAAAGTTGTAACTAAGTGGGGTGAAGATTGGTAAGATGTGAGTAGAGTTACATCATCAAAATATTGAAGAAGTTAAAATGTGTGATTAATACTCAAAGTTGTAACTAAGTGGGGTGAAGATTGGTAAGATGTGAGTAGGGTTACGTAATATGGACATGTTTAGAAAGATTAGATGCTAGTGAAGGAGTTTGGAGACAATTATGAAAATAAACTAGATAACAGAAAAGTTGGTTACGTAACTAAAGAAAATGTTTTATCTAATAACCAATAGAAAAAGGGAAGAAAAGAACAAGGTAGAGTGAGTCATGTTTAGATGAGAGAGTAGAGTTTTCTAAACAAGAAAAAGGGTGACTCATACAAGTTGTATATTTTGTTGTCACCAGGGCAGTGCAAGATTCACCACTGTCTCTTTCTGCGTACACATAGATTTCGTTTAAGTCGTTTGATAGCAATTGCTTCAGCAAAGCGTAGCAAACTAGGTTTCTTTTGCTTGTTGATAATTTTGAACGATTTCAGGTTGTCTACAATACGACCAGTGTCCAATAGATGACGCGCAATCGCAGTGTTTAATGCTTGCGAACCTTTCAGTCTCAGGTTCTTTTTGGTATGTGTTCAGAAATGCGGACAATAACCCTTCTCTCTGTTCTTCCAATGTATGTGCTCTGGCACGTACATGTAAATTGGTAGACACAATTAGAGGTGACATGAGGTGGGTATTTGTCCACTTTTGATTGTCTCAAAAAACTACTAGTTGTTTGATAAATACATACAAGCTTGGCGGCTGGATATATTCTTTTCAGGGCAACGGTCAGTCTCCATCTTATTCCACTAGCAGTATCATCACCTTTGAATGCATGCAAGCTGCAGACAGATAGGCTTTTTCTCTACTGTGCTGCTTTTCACTTTTTCAACATGACGTCTCCCATACTTGTCGATGAATTTTTGTGGGTAACCGTTGTCGCGTAGGCTTGTTGATGCAAATGAACTGTAATCCATTCGTATTATTAATATTATTGATTCGATGTCATTTAAACAGCAACATTCATGTTGTTGTTCATAACACTAATTCATTCATTTATTCACTATTATGGATGGATATATAACTGTAGAGCCTGATGATAATGATGATGAAGGGGTTATCGAAAAGAGTATTTATTCTTTGTTCAGTATCTATCCATTCTTTTAATAATTAGTCATCAAATTTATCATAAAATCAGCAACGAATGAATCGAGGAACTACTACCACTACTACTAATTTCAGAGAGCTAGCTAAATAATTTTAACTGACGGAATATTATATCTAAATAGTTAAGCCCCAAAAACCCGCCTAACAATTAATTACATGAGAAAATGCCGACCGAATTTCTCGCAAATACAAGACAGGCTATTGAAAAAATAAAAGTTGTGCATAGAGAAGATTTCACCAGATATATATCCACAGTTTTAGTCACATGAATGTAAAATGGACAATCCACCCAAAATAAATATCAATCAATGCATATATGCGGGCGTCGGTGGCACAGCGTTTAGAACGCTCGCCGACCATGCACATGGTCCGGGGTTCGATCCCCGGCCGGCCACGGACGCACTCCTTTACCTCGCTAAGCTAGTAATAGAACTGGCAAAGAGGGAAGATTGGGCATGAGGCTAGCAGCCCCATCCTGTAAAAATAAACACTGCTACAGAAACTTCAAGCCTTTGGCTTGAAGCCCTATGTTCCACTGGGGAACGTGAAGGAAAATATATATATATATCCAGTTTTAGTCAGTGAAAACTCCACATGAAGTATATTTTTACAGATGAAAGTAAAATGGACAATCCACCCAAAATAAATATACTACTTTACTTCGGCTATCTCCTACGGGAGGATGAGCCGGCTTCATGAACATCTCGAATCATCGCTGCATGGTGAGAGTCGTTTGTAAGAGAGTTCATGAAGTTTCATGGGAATTTCGTACGAGTGATGTCCTCAGAATCGCTCGGCCTTTTGTTTGAGAGTGCAGCTCTAGCCTTTACACAACCAAGTGTGACCTACAAGGCAGTAGAAGTGGAGTAGGGAGTCCACTGTCCATTGGCAGCCGGTGACCGGAGTTCGGTTCATACGCCTTTTTGAATGGGGCCAAACATCCAGGACATCCAACAAGCCCTTTGTCTATACGTCTGCTGGTGAGCTCTAGTGAGCTTCATACGCCAGTCGTTGGAGGTTTGGAATCAGGGTTTAGCCATCTCCCCTAGACTGTCATCCAATGGACAGTCAACCCGGTGAAGAGCACCGGGCATCCGCTTTCGCCCTCTCACTTTGGTGAAAAACACCTCCGCCACGTGAAGGCAGTGAGTAGGACTTCCTTAGGAGAGGCTATGTAAGACGCCCAGTCATATGGGAGCATTTCAAGAGGTGTGCGGAAGGGTGGCCGACCCGCAGTGCAAGGCACCCACCCCCGACCATCCTGAGGCTTTGGAGGCCAAAATAAATATCAATCAAAGCGTATGCATATGCAACACAGAAACTCATTGCATGACACACAATTCTGAAAAGTAATCAACAAATTCATTACATATACTGATTATGACAAAGTATTGATCGCATTGCAAAAAGTGTCACCTACTTTAAATCTTCATCAGCATTTTCTTTATCTGCAAGCTGTGCTGCGGCTACTTCAGCTCGTCTAGTCAACTCTGACATAAGGATATGAATTTGAGTAAGCACTTCAGGATCGATTGTTCGCTCTTGGTTGAGTAAAGCCGACTGTTCAGCGATCTTTTTCTGAAGGGCCTGGAAAAACAAAAACAAAACCAAATTGATTGATTGAGAAAAAAACAAAACATGTACATCGATCGCACTAGACATTAAACTCGAATCAGATTACTCAATGTGCATGATTCGACTGAAATATATATATATATATATATATTTCCCCTAGTAGGCAATGAGGACATCTCATTAACATGAATGAGCTTCGCATGTTGTATGAATATGCATAGGGACTTCACGTTCAGCAGAGTAGTTAACTGAAGAAACTCCAGTCTCAGGAACTAATCTACAACTGTCAGCTAAGTTGCATTCCCGCGCTATGGAGAGGGGGAATTAGGAAAGTCAGTCCAAAGTGGGGGTCTATAGCCGCTGATGTCTACTGTACGAACGAAAATCCGCCTCGACACACACGTCGTACGTAGCTGACCCCATGTAGTTACACCCTAATTGGGAAGATAACCAACTAACTAAAAGTTCTAGCAATGACTACGAACTGTAGTCGGCGAAGCAGTCACAGGAAATGCAATTTTATTTTAAACTTGTACAACATACGCGATACAAAAAAATAATAATTAATGGACAAGATAGGAAAAGACTAATTAAGGATAACCATTATGAAAACAATTTTGAGAGGTTACTTCATTCACTTATCTAGCTAGGGAGCATTGTCTCAACTACAGGAGGAACGGACGAGGATGTCAAATCGAGAATCGGAAAGGCGAGAAACACATTCATCAACCTGAAACCAATCTGGAAATCTTCGTCACTCAGCAACACTCAACAACAAAATTCGGATTTTCAATACAAACGTCAAGTCAGTCAGTCCTTCTATACGGATCAGACACTTGGCGGCGGGTCACAAAGAATATTTCCAACAGCCTGTTGCAGACCTTTATCAACAGCTGTCTTCGTTCTATACTCAAGATCAGATGGCCGGAAAGAATCACCCACAAGGAACTATGGGGACAAACGAAACAAGAAGCAATCGCTCAACAAATATGCAGGAGAAAGTGGAGATGGATTGGACACTCGCTGAGGAGGCAGCTGGGTGACATCGCGCGTCACGCCATCGCTCGAGTGGAACCCAAAAGGGAAGCGACGAGTAGTGGGATGTCCAAGGGTGACATGGAGGAGATCATGTGAAGAGGAGTTGAAACAGCATGGAGTAACATGGATGCAAGTGAAAAGTACAGCAGAAGACAGAAGCAAGTGGAGGCGTGCATTTGAAGCCCTATGTTCCACTAGGAACCCAATGGAACAATAATAATAATTATGAAAACAATGACATCTAAAGGAGCGTTCACCAGTTCATGCTACTTTCAGAAAAAGAAGAAAGGATTAAGTTGCTGTATGTTTCTGAACTGACTCCAGTCTCAAGTAGCATTTGAAAATGTCTCGAGTCGCCCTGTTGGATTAACTCTTGGACCCCCAACAGATGGAAAACCAACCTATCTATTTTAACACAGCACCAAGTTCTCGACTGATTTTCCCTTCGCATTTTCCATCGTCTACCAGCACATAAGCCTCCGAGATGATATTTGTAGCACGTGTGTAAGTCACTAGAGTCGGGGTCCATGATCACATAACTTTTGCTGGAAGATGAACTCCATAACAGCCAAACATACGCCACAGGAGTTAAATTACTTACATAATGACTACACTAGATGCAAGACCGCGGTGATATAACAAGCAGAGTGATTGTATATCTTCGGATAGTAAAGACCAGGCTTCGCGAGCATAAAGCAAGATTCTGCACACGGAAGCGTTATAAACCTAACCTTTGACAGGTCAGCTGACATCACAGTGGTACGAAGGATGGCGTAAGTTGGTGTGTGTAACGCTCCGGTTCTCACCTGCCAGACCCCCAACAGAACTAGGTGCAGCTTCACAACCTCGTCAACTGATCTACTTAACACTAAATCTGACCTAACAATGACTGATCACAAAATACTACACATAATGAAACAATTAGAACCCAAAGACGCATGTTCAAAGACCTCTAGTGCTGTCAAATTCTCCAACACTGACGACCATGTCTCGCCAAATGTAGCAACAAACTGTTGTGAGGGTAGACACCTCGTTTGATTGACAGTCGTATATATAGAAGCAAATTGGCAATTGCCATACGAGCTTACTGGATCCATTCTTAGACCAAGGGTAAATGAAGGTGAGTCTCAAAGCACCATCTTACACAAAAAGAGAAAGCCAAATGACGTCACACGCCAGGGTGAAACCAGGATGGAGACGATAGGTTGGGGGGTCTGACTGATAATATCTAGATCATGCCAGGACGTGAAAGTTTCTGGATGCCCGTAGAACACGTTTGGAAATGACTGGAGAGTAAAATGTACTGCTGAAACCTTAAGCCCTACTAGAAATGTGATCTACGGGTAATAATAATACTAATAATAGTAATACATGGATAGACAAAGAACAACTAAGAAGCCAAAATCTTTGTAAAAATTCAGTAATGAAGATCAGTCGTAGATTAAGGCATGAATTATGCACAGGATGACGTTTGTCGATGTAGGACTACTACACGAAGCATTGTGTCATGAACTGAATCATTCGAGAAGCAACTGGTTCTGTGGTCTGCTACTACATACTGTTTTGTTATTTAGTTGCATTTTCATGGTTTAAGGAGGTAACTACGCTTCCCATGGGAGTCAGCATTAAGATGACCGGACCCCGCAGCAATATTTAAATGTTAAATTTTTTGACCATTCAGCAAGTGAATGCGATCGAAAAATCTCTTCAGAACTGAGCTTAAATATCGTGCGTAATTGTTATATGAGCCTCTCAGAAGACCTAAAATAAATATTAATTACAGACACCCACACTGACAACAATCAGCATAAATGGAAGGAACCTGAAAGAAACAACCTCCTTTACCTACCGACCTGGAATGCATCGTTTCAACTACAGGCGGAACTGACGAGGATATCAAAGCAGCGAGAATCGGAAAAGCAAGACAAGCTTTCACTACTCTCAAGTCTGTGTGGACGTCAACAACACTCAGCATCAAAAATAAGATCCGGATTTTCAACTCTAATGTGAAGTCAGTCAGTGCTACTATACGGAAGGGTCAGAGACTTGGCTAGCGCGTCATAAAGAGCATCTCAAACAAACTTCAGACCTTCGTTAATAGTTGTCTTCGCTCAATACTCAAGATCAGATGGCCAGAAAAGATCAGCAACAGGGATCTCTGGCAATGAGCGAACCAACACAGCAGGAACCAATTGTGAAACAAATAGGCAGGAAGAAATGGAAGTGGATTGGTCATACTCTGAGGAAACCATCAAGTGACATCACTAGACAAGCCCTTGAGTGGAACCCGAAAGGGAAGCGGCGAGATGGTCGTCAGTGTGAGAGTGACTTGGAGGAGGTGATGTGGAGAGGAGATGAAAACGTGTGGGCAGACATGGAGCCACGTGAAGACTCTAGCAGAGAACCGAACGCAATGGAGACGCACGGCTGAAGCCGTATGTTCCTCTAGGAATTAAAGGATATAATAATAATAATAATAATCTACACTGACGTGAATTATATGGCGGTCGTTAATGTGACAAAATAAAAAGTACTGAATTCTAAGTTAGACCTACTTGTAACTGAAGTAACTGGACCCTTGCACTCGAGCTTTTTCTAGTGCACTTGTCAGCATCCTCAAAAGGAGCCATACTGTACATTTTTGGAGTGCTATTATTATTTAAAACTGAGTGATTTCGTGGAGGAAGCAACTGCATTGTAGGATCTGCTACATTATGATTTGACAACTTAAGCAGAGCTTCACGGACAACTTCCTCGGCTAAAACAATAGTCAGATGATGTAATGTCTTACCTTTTTCTATGACTTGCGGGTTTTCTGGATCTGTTTTAATATCCTTTAAAGCATATAATACTTCTTTTGGGAAGACGAAAGAACTCTCCCATAAGTATAGTAAGTGAGATACCATTGGCTTGTCTTTCTCATCACATTGCAAAACAGAGATGAAAACGGATACCAAGTTTCGTAAAAATCTGGGCCCGTAAACATCTTTTTCTCGATAAAAGTGTTTAGAGTGTCTAACAATGGAGTCAATAATGTAAAGTCCAGGAAGTTTGAACTGCGGTGGGCATTTTGCTATAAACTTTTCGACCATTTGTACAATATGTTTGTAAAACTTTAATGCTTTCATGGCAGCCCTTGTTATTGAAGCCATTTTAGCCTTGGAAAGTGGTATATCTGAGTCTGATAATGATCTCAACTATACACAGTAATTAGTATGAAGCGCAACTCACTTCATTATTGAATGCTATCACAAACTCCATATCGTAAATCGAAGGAAATTTACACACAACAGCCTAAGACAGCCAGCTTTTCTCCAAAAGGCAAAGAGATACGAGTAAACACAACTATTTATATTGCGCATAACGCCCAAAAACAAGCTCAATATTCAAGTGCATGCTATTAACCTTCAAATCTTAATTTTCAGACACAATACTCTAGAAATTATTTATTTCCGCCCTCACATCAATAGCCGTTATTCTTGAATGGCTTCTTTGCAGCAACAGTTTTGTTTCTATCGAAAGCCTTATAGTGCAGTTCATGAATAGTCGATGGAATTAAAGTTTGGAATTTTTGTGGACAGTAGTACGTTTGAAGTCTTCTCAGTACGTTTTTATTCTACTCCAGACTTCCATAAGTTGATTCCAAGAGTTAACTACTCGATGACATAACCTGATCTTAACGATAAATCTCCTCCTTAGCTTTGTTCTTTCCTGATATCCTATTTAATTAACATTATATATATATATTCCTGTTTATGCAGGAACATACCAACTGTACAGGCATGGATAAGTTATTATATAAATTACACATGTTTCGATGTATGTTAAATTTACAGTTTGTTTGTTCTTTCTGACATTAGAGTCAGTCGGAACAGTCTGCAAAATAGTCTGTCTGTGTAACACATAAAGAGATATAGAAATATTGTCTTCGCATTAACAAAAAACCCAGACATCAGATGAATGTAATACAAATATCTGGGAACAATAAAGCTTGAAGTCAATTCTCCTATATAACTTTGTTGTGAACAGCATCCTTGAGTTCAATATCCAATATCCTGATTACGAGCTAGTATAAACCAGTGATTTCTTTGAGCTCGCTTCTTAATTGTAAGGTAGAGGTTCCAGATCTTCGGTGAACTTATGCGTAGTAAATCCCGCCACTCGACTGCTTTAGCTCTGGTAGACTCCAAGAGGAGTGGTGCGAGGATTGGTCAAGATTGTGGTTTGTAGTGTGCAGTATGTTAGGACTCAGCTGCTGCCGTGAATGGAGTTTGACCTAACACCCGTTGGTCATTCGGTATAGTCATAAAAGTAGAACAGTAATAATAATAGGTTGTAGTGTAGATAATATAGGTTGAGATAAGTGAAATAATAAAGGTGAAATAATGAAGAAAGAAAGAAAAGATAGAGTAGTCGGTACAGTGGGAGAAGACAGGACGGGTCGTGGGGATTTAGCTTGTATGCTTATCCATTGACAATGTGGTTTCGAATTTTAAGAGGGTAAGCCATTGAGACACAAACCTTGCATTTCTGCATGATTGTCCAGCTTCCGCTTAAAAGTCTCCATAGATGGAGTTGTAGTTACGGCCGCCGGTAAAGCGTTCCAGAGACGGCAAACTCGAAGCGAGAAGAAATGTGAACGCACTCGAGTCCTTGGTCTCTGGTGTGCTATCCTTAGCGGGTTACCTCGTGGAAGCCTATAATCACTTAATGGCAGGATGCTCTTATTAGGATGGGCCTGGTCATTTAAGATCTTATAGACGGTGATGAAGGCTCCCCTGTGACTACGGTAACTAAGTGTGAAAAGACTTAATTTCTTCAGTCTTTCCTCATATGATTTGTTGCGGAGGCCGATCACCCATTTTGTCGCTCGTCTCTGGACACTTTCTAGCATGTTAGCATCCCTTTTGAGTAGCGGAGGAGCAATGATATTATGCACCTCAAGGAGTGGCCTCACTTATGTCGTATACAACGTTAGGAATAGTTCAGGAGTAAGAGCTCCCAGCTGCCTATGCATAAAGTGTAAAGTGGCGTAAGCTTTGGCGACGTCCCTCGTGTAATTTACACTGGTGTCTAGCTTTTCTGTTAAAATAAGGCCTAGATCGCGTTCCGATGGCACACAACTCAAGTTCTGGCCACCAAGGGTGTAATTTGCACTCTGTGACCTGCCGGAATGAAGTTGCACTACTTTGCACTTCTTTAAGTTGAAAGGCATTCCGTTAGCCAGAGCCCAGTCTCCCAGAGTTTGCAGGTCAGCCTGCAATCTGTTGGAGTCTTCCGATGAGTTTATTGCTCTCCAAATCTTTACGTCATCAGCGTAAAGAAGTGCAGAGCAATTCAGTTGAAAGGGCAGGTCGTTGATAAAAATCAAAAACATCAACGGCCCTAAGATAGAACCCTGAGGAACCCCTGATGCCGAGGTGTACCAGAATGATCGGATGTGGTTGACTTTGGTGCAGGATTCTGTACAGGCAACTGGTAGTCAGTCTCACCACGTCCCCGTATTGGGGGGTGGTTGACGTGATGTGGGCTGTCGGTTGAGGAGTTATCCTACGAACTAGTTGGCCGATTTCCCGGGAACCGGCCTGTTGGCGTTTTTTTCTTCTGATTCAATCGGAGCACTTGGATGACACTGGCTATCATCGTCCGTGCTGCACCGCTGTATTGTGACTAGGGGTTTGGGATGTTCTATGACAACGTTTTGTTCTCTCCTTTGGGTACGAGGCCGGCTCTCGCAGCAGCGAATGTGTCTGCTGACCTTGTCCTTGGTCTCGTACCATCTATGGAGAGCAGCAGTCAAGTGGTCTCGCGAGCTGAACTTAACAGCTAACAGACGTGGGGTGTTAATTGACATTAGGTGAGTGGGTCGAGGCAGTCTAAAAATAGAGACAGCCCCTGAACTTCCCAGACCCATCTGGGATACCAACCATCTCCATTGCTGTACATCGTGACAGTGCTTCTCACAGGCGTTCCCAGTTCCCAGTTCGGGAATGCCGTGAACAACCATGGAGGCAGAAGGAATAAGCTCTGGCGACTCCCTCGCCATCTGTCTTTCCTTCCATGGCCTATCTGGCCTAACACGTATATTGCAGGTCCTCCCTATAGAAAGGACTTGGGAAGTCAATAAAACTTTTTCGGCATCTTCGGCAGAGCCTAGTGTTACCCTCAGTGGGGATGGTTTGCCTTGAGGAGCAGCAGTGCCCTTATACAATCTGCACAGTTTTACTAGTTGGATGTCCAGACCCAGTGTGCTACATAAGTTGGACCACTGTTCCTGATCAAACAGGACCCTGTTTTCCAGCAGACTACTGCTACAGTCTGGTACATTAAAGAGGATAACGCAGTTTGATCGGCTAACCGTGGATTTAGTTTCGGTCCTCGCACATTTGTCATCCCCTTTAAGACCGTTTTGTTTCGTCTGGTGCAACTGGGTATTATTATGTGTCGCAGTGCTGTGGCCACTTTTACTGGTGGACGGTGAGGGTCTTTTCCCAGTGACAGGTACCCTTGGTGCTTCAACCTCTGTGTCTGGGGCAGTTATGGCAGGAATTGCAAGTATAACCGGTGTGGATTTTGGTATCTCCGATTTACATGCAATTGTGCTGTTTTCTGAGTTGGTGGGAGTAAAACGTTTCACGTTTTTTCCTGATATCTCTATGCCATCTGTAGCTTTCGAGGAACTACACGAGGCTGCATTAGGACGGCAACTTGGGCATATGTAACAGAACCATGGGCATGGGTTCTTACGCATAAAATCGTAATATACCTTTGGTACTCCAGTGTCACATCTACAATGTACCCATTGCTTACAAAAATTACATTCGAAAGCAGAGTCTGCTTGTTCGACAATAGAATTGCAGACCTTGCAATCGTCTGCCTTCTTGGGGAACGTTTTCGTCGTCTTGCGACGTCGTGAACGTTTCTTATTGGCCTTCCTGTTTGTTTCAAGGCCTACTGTGGATATAGGTGTCATACTATTCCCACTTTGTGCAGATTTATCACTCGCCTCTATTAACTTAGTCGTGTTAACAGGGATGGAGCCACATCCGCTTAGCTGACTTTTCACAGTTTCACTGTAGGACTGCGGCGACATGGACAATCTGTTCACGCAGGGGATATTTACCCTCGTCTTCAAGACCGGTATGCGAGATTCCATCACCACCTGTTTGCTTAATTTGGCTGAAGCTCTGGTGACTACGGTGTATGGTCTCCCATTGCTTATCTTGTGGTGAGAATCTATAGTGATTTTACTCCTAAAATAATACCGATGATTAAATGATAAGAGACAGTGGAGTTTTGTCCAATAGACTGACGGCAAAAGACAGTAGAAAGCACAGAACAGAAAGATAAAGTGTATAAGTAAAAGCTTTTGACTTTACCTGTAACTTTCGGGTTATTCGGCTTCACAACAATCACGTAACAGACCAACAAGTCCTGTATATTTGAAAGAGTGAGGGGGATGTTGCTACAGAAGTAGCACCTGAAGCTTAGGCAGTAGTTCGAGACAGTGGGAAGTACCAAACACAGGCTCGGTGAAGAAGAAATGGTTGAATAAAATTCGCCGGATAGGAAGATCAGGTTTCCCAAACGAATTATTCACAAAAGTGGATATTTCCTGTTAGAGAGGAAAATGCACGTTAATGTTCATTGATATATAATGTTGAGATCATTGATATATTTATTCCAATTTCTTCAGCAGTCTAATCGTAGTTTTATAACAAGGAAGAAATTTGATCGTGGATACGAAAACTAAATTAGGTCATGTTGGATTGTTTTACTGCATCAAATGGGGCCGAGGTCGATTCTAGAACTACCCATTGGCGCCATTTGTGTCAGCATGGCAGACTGTACATGTAAGTTGAGTAATACATTGAAAACTGTTTGAAAACCAGTTGCTTCTTTATTTCAGACCAAGAATATTCCTTGTACAGAATGTTGGCCAGCGTTTTCAAATGGTAGCATCGGATCGTTCATGGAATTTGAGTTTGAATCTACTTAAATGGTCATTTCAGTTAAAATGTTGGGTTGTTCGACCTCGACCAGGAGATATATAGGAGTGCAGGCTCAGGAATATATCCCAGAAAGAGAAAGTATGTAAATATGAAAAGAACATTAATATTTCATGTATATATAAATGTTTATAAATGTATATCATTGTATAGTAAACATTACCTATAATCTAGTTGTTTTTCATGTATTTTTGTGAAGTCTTAGGGTTTATTTAATTTCGTAATATTTAGTAATGAGTCTAGGCGTTATAGTGTTCTAATAGCTCATGCGTTTTAGAAATAAGTGGTGCGGTGTGATTGGCATAGTCATTGGGATGAAACAGTTTATATAGCAAGCGTTTGAAGGTTATAATGGAGTGACAGGTCCTTATTTCTAGGGGTAAACTGTTCCAGATCTTAGAGTACATGACTATGAAGAAGTTTGCACGTAGTGCTGTCTTACAGCTTTTCCTATTTATTGTATCCGCTTCTTGTGATCGATATAGTTTTGCTCCCGAAAATTCGCGCCTAATCATTAGTCTCTTCCACTGAATAAATTGTTAGGGATATGAGGTTTTGTCTTTTTTTCCTTATTTGACTGACAAGTGCATGAACTTTGGCAATAAAACATCCAGTGGGGTCCCAAACCTGACTACTGTCAACATCACAATCGAAGAGGATCACGAAAAAGCAGAGGAAATGGCGAACAACTCCCAACTCTCTACACATGAGTCGTCCCTCTCCATATCAACAACAGTAACACAATAAAGTGATACGAGATACTCTGTTGATATCAACCAAGACATCATATCCAACCGCATAAAGACATGAGATGCAGGGTAGTCAGTGGGTCCTGGTAATCTTCATCCAAGGCTTTTCAAGGGGCTATCAGTTCACACAGCCTCCCCCTATTTGCTATCTTCAAGATCTCTCTCCTAAATGGAGTGTTGCTGCACGACTGGAAAATGCCGTAGTCACCTCCATTCACAAAGGAGGATCAAGACACTGCCGTACACGCCAAAGGCAAGTTAATCTGATCAGCAGCTTAATCAAGACAATAGAAGGTATCTTCATGGAAGCTATCACGGTAAATTTGGAAAACAACAGCTTCCGAGGAAAACTCTCATGCTTGCCAAATCTTCCCACGGCAAGAGAAAGCTGAGTCAAGTGAAAGGATAACAGAAAACCTGCCGACATTGTCTTAATAGGCTTCAGCAAAAGTCTTCGACAAAGTGCCTCACAAAAGAAAACTCACGAAATCGGAAATTCCTGGAATCAAAGGCAGCTTACTAGAGTGGACGAAGAAATTCCTCGTAGGTAGTAGACAAAGTGTCATGATGAACTCCAACCCCCCTTCTGGACAATGCTTCGTAATGGAGTATCACAAGGAACTGTACTCAGGGCTCTCTTATTTGTTTTGTATATCAATGAGTTATCTGTGCTCACCGATTCCCCAATGGTCCTTTACGCAGAAGATTTGAAAATCTGGAGAGCTGGAGGGCGCCAATGATACGCTCAAGTTGCTAAGCATACAGAGACATCTGGAGCAATGCCTGGTAACTGCCATTCAGCTCTGACAAATGTGGAATCTTATGCTTCATTAACTCCCACCCTAATTTCAGGTTACACCTAGGTCAACCACTTGAAAACGCTGGCCAACATTCTGTACAAGGAATATTCTTGATCTGATATAAAGAAACAACTGGTTTTCAAACAGTTTTCAATGTATTACTCAACTTACATGTACAGTCTGCCATGCTGACGCAAATGGCGCAAATGGATAGTTCTAGAATTGACCCCATTTGATGCAGTAAAACAATTTAACATTACCTTATCTAATTTTCGTATCAAAGATCAAATTTCTTTCCTATTATAAAACTACGATAAGACTGCTGACAAAAATGGAATAAATACATTATTGAATCAAAATAATACATCAATAAACTTTATCTCACGGATGCTGTTCACAACAAAGTTTTATAGGAGAATTGACTTCAAGCTTTATTTTTCCCAGATATTTGTATCACATTCATCTGAAGTCTGGGTTTTTTGTTAATGCGAAGACAATATTTCTATATCTCTTTATGTGTTACACAGACAAACTATTTTGCAGACTGTTCCGACTGACTCTTATGTTAGATTGAACAAACAAACTGTAATTTATATAATAACTTATCCATGCCTGTACAATTGGTATGTTCCTGCATAAACAGGAATAAATATATATATGTAGTATAAAAAAAGCTGTCGCAAATCTTAAGCTTAGTAACACTATTGGTCCAGATGGTATATCTTCCATTCTGCTGAAAAACGGTGGTAGTGACATGAATTTACTCCTGCTCAAGTTATGCTCAATTTCACTAAGCGATGGAACATACCCCACCTGCTGGAAGAAGTTTTATATTCTACCTATCCATAAATGTGGGCCTATAGCTGATATCAACAACTACCGCCCCATCAGCATCACGTCTGTAGTTTCACGTGTAATGGAAAAGATAGTAAAGACTCAAATCATTCAGTACTCCTAGCCCGGTACGTTCGAACCAGGTGACGCTTTTTGCACGTGTTTTCGTTTATATTCATTTATTGCTTACTGTTGATTGATCTTTAATAACGATGGGCCGAAATTCTAAAAAGAGTGTTCGTGTGAACACCAGTAATTTAGAAAATAGCACCAGCTCGTCTAATAACACATTACCACCCCTTATTATAAGTAGTTCATCCAACATAAAAGACTCGAACATAACTCTGACCCCTGTAATACAGGTGGAAGATGTTCTGTCTGAAAAGGTAGAGCTCTCTTACTTAACATGCATTATTAAAGAGATGCAGCTACAGATTGATGAATTAAAAACGAAATTAAGTTCATTAGAATGTGTACCCGAAACTATCTCACTTATGAAAAAGGAACTGCAGGATCCTACAATCCTAAAGCTTTTTAATATGACCTCTAGAATGACGCCTACTGACTCAGAAAATGCTAAGGAGTTAGAAAACGCCATTGACTTTCTACCCAGCGAAGTTGTTAAAAGGCTGGCTTCGAAACAAAACGCCATAGTGTATAATGTACCAGATAGCGAGCCCATTAAGTCGGTCCAGCACTCATTGCTGAAGGCTGCAAATCTCTTGAGTGCACCTTGTCAGTGCATTCGCCTAAGTAAAAAAGACCTAAAGCATCCCTGTCCTATACTCTTTAGGTTCGACAGCTACATAATAGCTGAACGATTTAAGAAGGCCGAAGATCTTCTGGCTACTGCCACTAAATTCAAGACTATTAAAGTAGTCTCGGATAAAACAACTAACCAAAGGCAAGCAACCAAGAACTCCTTCGATAGAAAGTTGACCACACCGAGAACTACACCTGGTATCAGTGCTAAAGTGTCGACGGACACTGAAGCACAGCAAGTCACCTGTATAGTGTTGGAAAAAAAATCAGCAAGTAAAAGCGACTCGAAACTCAGTAAGAGCAGTGTCACTGGGTGCAATCTCAAAGTACGTGAGAGCACATCTGGAAAACCTGCTGACATACATGAGGTTGATATTGACTCACAAAATATGTCTGACCAGAAACCACTGGCAGACCACACTCAATCTGGATGCAAGCCAGAGAGTCCCGCAGTAGAAACTGCAAGAAAGACCACAAAGCCTAGATTCCCACTCCAGACTTCGACATACCTCCCTCTCAATAAGTCTAATAAGCAACATGTCAGTCTAGAAAATGACAATGCATGGGTAAAAAACCATATTCCCAAAAAAGTCATCCATCATGTGAATGAGAACACCCCTTCCCGAACTAGGAGTAATATGGCTAGCAACGCACATAACTTGGGAATGCAACGTAGAATGGATCATCAGGATATATGGAGCACTAAACGGGACTCATATAGGCACCATATTAATGTATATTCACGTCCAAACTCTCACACTATCTATGTTAAATCCCATCAACATAATGAATATAGATCGACACTTGACCCTCTCAATAGCTTCACTCACACATGTGATGTGAGCCAATATGCATACGACTATGAAAGACCCGTGAGGTACAACTACCAAGGTAATCTTAACACAGGGTACCTAGGTCAAGCAAACTATATATCACCAGTAAATGAACGCAGATGCCCACCTATGGATGCTAAAAGTCAAAACATGCAACAGGATTATTTTCGGCTGCAGCAAACAATAGCCCCACTCGCTGCACAATTCATCCAGGAAATAGTACACACACTGACTCTGTCTCACCTCAGAGCCCCTCCAAACATAACGTAGTGATAGTAACAAGTAACCATGTTAACCTCTCCCCCAATAACTCTGGTTTACCAACGATTATGCTCCTGAATGCTAGATCTCTCCTTAACAAAATAACATCGCTTCGCTGCCTGGCATACATAGAACGGCCAACACTAATAATGGTGACTGAAACCTGGCTTACTACTGATATACCTGACTCAAAGCTAGTAATAGACAACTACGACATCTATAGGAACGATAGAGTTGACAAAAGAGGAGGCGGCTGCCTAATATATGCCTCCAAATCCACTAACTCCAATACTTTCAATAACCCAACTACTGACAAACTCCCTGAATCTAAGTGGATAAGCATCCACACAAACGAAAATAAAATTCTCGTGGGATGTATATACAGACCCCCTAATAGCCCTGAAATGACTGATATAGCTATTGGAGAAATACTAGAGCTTCGCTGGACTTTGACTACAAAGTAGTCTGTGGCGATTTCAACTTACCTGGAGTAAACTGGGATACCTGTACAGGACCTAGAATCCACGATGAGCTACTACAAGCTATAGACGTAGGCGGATGGAAGCAGTGCGTACGCCTCCCTACAAGAAATGAAAACACTCTTGACTTAGTCCTTTGTCATGAAATAGAGCCCATCTCGATAGAGGTAGGAAATAAACTTGATAACAGTGATCACAACATATTGTACTGCACACTACCCCTCCGACTAACAACTAAATACACACCTGAAAACTACCCGGTGCACTATCAATATAGGGACTATAAGAATGCCGATTGGGAATTCCTATCAGATCTGTTGAGAAGTTCTGACTGGGAAGAATACTTCATCAACAATAACTTAGAAGTATCACTTGATATTTTCTACAAAACAATTAGCTCAGCAAGAGACACAGTCGCGCCCCTAAAATCTGCTCTAAAGACACCAACTCCATTTATAGACCGCAAAACGCGACTAAAACTAAAGAAATTGAAAAGGAAATACCGTGTATTTGAGGAATTTAATGTGTTAAACCAAATACATGAAACTCTTAAACGGCTTGAAGATAAACGCAAAATGATGTCACAACTTGAAGAAAATAAAGCGCTTGTGGGTAACTCCAAAACTCAGGAACTTTGTAGGATATTGCAGAAACGTCTAAAAAGCAGTAAAGACAATACTGTAAGCAGCCTGGAGCATAAGGATATAATATACAATGATCCCCAGGTTATAAGTGAACTCCTCAATGAGTGGTTTTGCAATGACGCCAGAGTGCACCCGACCCAAAATTTCCAAATGACCTGCAAAAGTAACCACAAATTAGGCGAAATAGACTTTAATATACAAAATATAGACTCAGCGATTAAGACTTTGAAGTCTAATGGTAGTACTGGGACAGATGACATACCATCTGTCATGTACAAAAATGGTAGCACGGAAATGGTAGTCTTGTTACTTAGAATATTTACTCTGTCGTTGGAAACTGGAACTTGTCCTGAAGTGTGGAAAACCACATACATATTACCTAAGCACAAAGCAGGGGCCAAAACCAGTGTATGCAACTATCGACCTATCAATATAACACCGGTAATATCACGAATAATGGAGAAAGTGGTTAAAAACCAAGTGTCAGACAACTGACTAGAACATGAACTTATCAATCGATTACGACACGGATTTCTCAAAAAGAGATCATGTGTGACCTGTCACATAGACTTTTTCAATGAAGTTACACGAGGTAGGGACAACAGAGAACTAGTGATTGTGCTATATTTTGATATAACAAAAGCCTTCGACAGAGTTCCCCATAATCTGCTAGTCAGCAGGTTATGCTCACTAGGGACCTGAGCTGGATAAAATCATTTCTCTGTGGCCGAAGTCAGACAACGAAAGTTGGCTCGATAATCTCAAGGCCTAAACCAGTAAGTAGTGGTGTAATCCAGGGAAGTGTATTAGGCCCACTCCTATTCATAATATATATAAACATTATCTGTGAATGCTTTAGTGTAGGTAAACCAATACTATATGCAGATGACTTAAAAGTGACGTATAAATGCAAGAACACAGATCTTGGAATAACAGTAAACGCCATACAGCAAGAATTAGAAAAAATGGATAGATGGTGTGACACCTGGCAACTCCAATTTAATGTCGAAAAATGTGGCTGGCTCTGCATAGGTTGCAACAATTTAGAACTTGACCTGACAATTCAAGGCCATGCACTTCAACGACTGGAATCTGTACTGGACCTAGGGCTGAAATATTCACATAACTTATCATTTTCTGAACATATCTCCAAACAAGTGTCAAAGTCACGCAGGCTTATCGGCTTTCTACTCAGGAACCTCTACAGAAATGAGTCTGGAATTCTGTTGTACAAGGTTTGTGTGTGTCCTTTATTTGATTACTGTTCATTCATGTATAGTAGCATACGCATAGAGGACAAATTGAAAGTCGAGGGAGTGCAGAGGTACTTCACGTTAAAATTACTCGGAGCTGAAAATGGTACGAACTACTCCACTAGATGTGATACCCTAGGACTAGAAACACTATGGCTAAGACGCCTGAGACTAAACTTGACACTTTACTATAAACTTCTAAACCACTTAGTTTTTACCTCTACTAATGGCACTCGACTTTCAGATGACAATGGCTACAAACTAGGACACACTAAGGGTACAGTAGCTATCGAACAGTGTAAATCAGCCACCAGGCAAAAGTTTTACTTGATTAGGTATGCACAGATATGGAATAAACTACCAATGGAAATGCGTCAAGCAAGTACATTGGCCTCCTTCAAAAAGGTGCTTAATGACAAACTACAAGAGTTTGCAAACGATAGTAGTTCTAGTTCCTATCTGAGAGCCTCCGAAATTATAGGTCCATTTAATGTATAAGCTTAAATACTACACCTGTTGTTTTTTGCCTATATTTATAATTCTAGATAAAACATTGACGGTTAAGATACGTATCCTCAAACAGACAAGAAATGAAAAAGGTATAACTCACCACAACATCACATGGACAGATGAACGCTCGTTGGGCACCATATATGCCTCACCAACTACAACCCACCTTTCCTTAGATAATGTGATGAACTTATATCCATAATGTTGCTGAGTAGTTAATATTCTCAACTCCTGTCGGAACAGCTGAAACTCATAAACCTTCCTCACGCTAAGAAAATACCCACAAGCAGTAGAAATCCATTAATTAATGCGTCTGAAGCTTATGTACTTACTCCCAACAATGACATTGAAGATCAAATGAGATAAACACATCACTGATTTCAAAATAACACATCAATGAACTATAATTCGAGGACTCTGCACACAGCAAAGTTATGTATGAGAATTGACTTCAAGCTTTATTTTTTCCCAGGCACTTATAATCCATCCACCAAAGACCTGGTTTTTTTGTTAATGCGAAGACAATACTCCTGTATTTCCTGTTGTGTTGCACTCACTGACAATCTAGCAGATTTTTCCAACTGTGCACAGAAATGATTGTATATAAGTGAAAAGGCTGTTTTATACTACTGGGATTAACATTTATCAAGTGTATGTATAATCTCCAGCGAACATGTAAAGCATATCTTGCTGCTGCCTGTAAATTGTGATTGAATTATATGGTTCCATTTCTGAAACAATTTGATGATGCCTGTAAACTGGCGTCCCTCATGTACTGTACTATGAGAATAAATTTATTTATTTATTTATCTACGGTTTTATGCGTGGGTATTTACGGTTCGTATTGAAAATGTCCAGCGAATCCTCACACGACGGCTATTACACAAAACATAAAGGAATAGCTTACGCGGTTAGATGTAAAATCTATGGACTTCAGCCACTTTCGTTAAGGCGCCTGAAACCCAACCTAACATTCCTCTTTCTCCTTTTACACGGCTACGTCAAAAGCAGTAATCCAATAGCTTCCAGCAATACAACCACCTCTTCTCTTAGGAATCATGAAAATACTCTATCTATAACCCGGTATCAAATAAAACTACGATCAGTTGTCTTCAGAATACGGTACAGTGCATAATAGAGCAAAAACGGAAGGAGAGTAGCGCATGCTCATCAGCAGATATGGTAGTGATCACATATGTGAATCGCTGCGATCTATGGGACAGCAACAAGCATTTTTGTTTGCCCGAGAATTAAACATGAGTTTAGATCCTCAAAATGAAAAACGTCTAATGACTGCACAGATCTAGATAATAAAAAATGCTTTTGATCCCAACGTCTGCAAGCCTGCCCAGCTTCTTGTCAAGATGCTACCCCCTGGGTACCACAGAAATTCGTGAGACATCTTACAGGTCATCTTATCCTACAGATTCCAACCTTTCAGACTTTTGAATTCACTTTTCACGGAAATATCACTTATCTACATCGCAACAATCTTTTTATTTACGCATTATTATACTTTAGAGGCTAAAGATGTTGATGTTCGCGGATAGCGCGAAGTATACTTGCGCAAGATCTACCACACACAACTTCTGTAGTATTCGTTCCACGTAGACCAAGGGCAAAGCAAAGCACCAGAACTGATCGTCCAAATTATAAATTATATCTCGTGGCCAAATAGGAGTGGGAGGTGATTGCTTGACTAGCCAAGAATCATGCACGAACGAACGAACGTGATACGACGTCGTGCCAAATGAAGTGGATTTTTGACCGGAAGCCTTCAGCTAAACAAATCGACTAAAAAAGTGAGGGTCAGCACCGAATGTTCAATGATGTATGCAGTGGCCACTAATTTTGAGGAATCACCTGACACTACAGTACTCTATTTTATCCTAACTACCTAGGCCTTTATTAAAGCAGAAACTTCAATAATAATAATATATTCTTATTTTTTACATGAGGGACGCCAGTTTACAGGCATCATCAATATGATAAATTACATATACGATTAGTAAGCATATTCAATAAAAGTAATTTAATAAAATACATTTTTTCCTACCTGTGTAGGACACACCAATTGTACAGGCATGGATAAGTATTATTTAAATTACATAAATTTGGTTCATGGTAAAATTATAAGGTTGCAGTCATTTTGTCTATAGGAACAATATGATAACCAGTCATTCAATGGAGCACATCAAGAAATATAGAAATATTGTCTTCGCATTAACAAAAAAACCCAAGTATGTTTTGGATGGATTACAAATACTTGGGAAAAAAATAAAGCTTGAAGTAATTCCTCCATATAACTTTGGTGTGTACGGTATCGAGTCTTATTCTTGATTTATATCCAAATTTGATAACAATTTAAAATAAGCAATACACTTGTATACTTTTGTCAGCATTTTCTTCGTAACATCACAAGTGAATAGTACTCAATAATAATGACAGTTCATATTTTCTTATAAACGGGTGTTTTCAAGAAATGCCAGCTATTTTTGCAGACAAGATCAGTTATGTTGTAAGTTACAATCATGAAGAATTAAAAATCAATACTTTTTATTGGTATAAAGGTATATTTCACAACTGTAATCCAGGCTGCGTCGTTGGTGAAGGCAATGAGCAATTCACGAGGGAATTGTAAGATATGGGACCAATAATGTTTGCAGATCATTTGTCATTGTAAATGGTCAAATATCTACATTCTTCATTCTCATTCAAAAAGTCAAATGGAAGCTGAAATCGTGAGAGACATAGGAGACAAACAACAACAACGCAAAAGAAAGCAGTTGGAGTACTTAGTGAGTGATTAATACGTATATTTGTTGCTCTCTTAAAGTCTGGTTGCTTTGATGAAAAACACAGCATCACCAATGTTTGAGTGGAGCCATATTTCCATCGAAAACGTCATAGTTTTCATGGTTAAGTGCAACTAAAAGCATCGCAAAAGTTTATAACCTCATGACACTTCTTAAAAAACTAATGCTGTCTCCTACCTACTTCATAACAAAGTAAGCTACCATAAGCCTACCACCACCTGTAAACTTTTCAGTGCGTGGTTTGCGAACTTTAGTTTAGAAGCACACACTCCCGAGGCGACTGCACCCCTTACTAGCTCCCTCGTCAGGAGCATGATGTTCACCGATCAACTAATGGGACAAGCGTTTTAAAGCCTTAGGCCCTGCACTAGCACAGGACCAAATAGCTTTGCTTCAATACTTTTCAAAAGCAGCGGGTGTGACGTTTCTCTCCTACTTCCTAAGTTCTTCTCAATATCTATGGACATTGGCACCTACCCTAATGAGTGGAAAACTAGCTTCATGGTTCCACACTACAAATCTGGTGATAGGTCAGACCTCCGCAATTACAGACCGATAAATATAACCCCAGTTATCTCGCGAATCATGGAGAAAGTTGTACAGGATCAATTGTCAGACTATCTACTTAGGGAAGATCCTGTTACAGGGTCTCAACACAGATTCCTCAAAAATAGGTCCTGCGTTACTTGCCACTTCGACTTTTTCAACTGCATCACTAGTAATCGCGAAACAAGTAAGCTAGTAATTTTTCTCTACTTCGATATACCTAGGGCATTTGACGCGGTATCTCGAAGTATTCTCCTTGAGAAGCTGTACTCATGTGGAATTCATAATCCACTACATAACTTGTAAAAGTCGTTTCCAAGCAACGGGGTATAAATATCCAAAGTCCGATCTGTGTTGCCTCATCCTAGGGAGATGACAAGTGGGGTTGTCCACAGCAGTCTCCTAGGACCAATACACCCCAGGTAAACCATTCCTTCTCCCGGTACGTTCAAATCAGGTGACGATTTGCACGTGTTTTCGTTTATATTCATTTATTGCTTACTGTTGATTGATCTTTAATAACGATGGGCCGAAATTCTAAAAAGAGTGTTCGTGTGAACACCAGTAATTTAGAAAATAGCACCAGCTCGTCTAATAACACATTACCACCCCTTATTATAAGTAGTTCATCCAACATAAAAGACTCGAACATAACTCTGACCCCTGTAATACAGGTGGAAGATGTTCTGTCTGAAAAGGTAGAGCTCTCTTACTTAACATGCATTATTAAAGAGATGCAGCTACAGATTGATGAATTAAAAACGAAATTAAGTTCATTAGAATGTGTACCCGAAACTATCTCACTTATGAAAAAGGAACTGCAGGATCCTACAATCCTAAAGCATTTTAATATGACCTCTAGAATGACGCCTACTGACTCAGAAAATGCTAAGGAGTTAGAAAACGCCATTGACTTTCTACCCAGCGAAGTTGTTAAAAGGCTGGCTTCGAAACAAAACGCCATAGTGTATAATGTACCAGATAGCGAGCCCATTAAGTCGGTCCAGCACTCATTGCTGAAGGCTGCAAATCTCTTGAGTGCACCTTGTCAGTGCATTCGCCTAAGTAAAAAAGACCTAAAGCATCCCTGTCCTATACTCTTTAGGTTCGACAGCTACATAATAGCTGAACGATTTAAGAAGGCCGAAGATCTTCTGGCTACTGCCACTAAATTCAAGACTATTAAAGTAGTCTCGGATAAAACAACTAACCAAAGGCAAGCAACCAAGAACTCCTTCGATAGAAAGTTGACCACACCGAGAACTACACCTGGTATCAGTGCTAAAGTGTCGACGGACACTGAAGCACAGCAAGTCACCTGTATAGTGTTGGAAAAAAAATCAGCAAGTAAAAGCGACTCGAAACTCAGTA
>OX235279.1:19214442-19244922 GCA_944472155.2 Trichobilharzia szidati | reverse complement strand
TGGAGGCAATTTATCAATTCACTTATGAATTGGAAAGTCAGGAAGCGGGGCAGCTTCCATGTTAGATTGGAGCGTAAAAAGAAAGAAGGTGGGAAGGTAAACACACTAGTGTGTGCTCACAGGAAACCCACACATACAAACAGATATTTGGACTTCCGATCATCCCACGCAATCTATGTCAGTAAAAATAGGATTGGTGAAATGTTTAAATGACAGAGTACAAAAACTAAGTAGTACCAAGGAAAATCTAAGACAGGAAGTGAAGCATTTGAAAGAAGCTTTGAAACTTAATAATTACCCGGATAAATTAGTCAGGAAATGTGAAAATAAGATAAATAATGATAGTGATAATAATAATATTAATGACGACATGCATGTCAAATATGCGCAAGACAACACCAACAATAAGGAATCTAAATCATCAGTAGTAATTCCATACAAGGAAGGAACCTCGGAAACCACCTTAAGCAGAATTCGTAACAAGGCAGGCAGGATTAAAGGTCACTGGCATTGAAACCAACCACAAAGTCAATTAAAAACATTCTCTGTCGGTTCAAGAATCCTGTGGAGCCTAGATTGGTTGACCCAAATAAGATAACAAAATCTAGAGAATAGTTCAGCAGCTATCGCAAGCACTGCATGCAGTTACACACACCCAAACATACAATAGGCTGGATGGGATAAGTTAAACTTTAGACACCAATAACTAACAATCAGCCAACGACGTCAAATTATCCGATGAGATTCACGAACGTAGTTCAATGTTGTATACCGCTTGATTCATTTACAATACGTGCCCTTACAAGGATACGTTTGCAGTTCGAGGAGGATAGTGTCTTTGAGTATTGCCTGAACTTAGGCTTGCTTCGAAAGGAGAGATGTTGTTCATGTGGTGGAAGCGAGTTAGTATTAGAGAGGGTAAGCTGCTAATTTTAATATTTCGTAGGAACTTTCTTTGCTAGGTCGCATCTCTCCCTAACCCAGATTTTGTTTATCTGCAACTATTGGGTATTGAAGCAGCCAGTGAGAGCGGCAGCTGCGGAGACGGAGAATAGCCTCGTCTCAACAGTCCAATGCTATCAGTACTGTAGAGACATCGCCTCATGGAAAATGGAGAGAATTACTTCAACGTTAGGCGGGGAGGACGTAGTAGTGCATGTGGATGAGACAGTGTTGGTAAATAAGAAATATAACCGTGGTCATCAGAGAGCAAACAACATTTGGGTAATAGGTGTATACGACACGTCCCCATGAAAAGGATTTGTTGCAAGAATAGAAGACAGGAAGGCAAGCACTCTGATACCCATTATAACTCGACTTGTCAAAAGGGGATCAATTGTGCATACGGACGAGTGGAAAGGTTATGATTCATTGTCATCCCTAGGTTACATTCATCACAGAGTGAATCGCTCAAATGATTTCGTGGATCCAGTTACAGGGACTCATACGAATTCCATTGAAGGATTTTGGGGTAGAATGAAAAATAGGATCCGGGCTATAAATGGATCTCATTTTTAGTCATTTAGACGAATATATATACAGAATGTGGTGCGACTTCTCTATTGACAGTCCCATGCTGAATTGGGAGATGTTCCTGTCCCATGTTCGGGAAAGATACCCATTGTAACCGTTTTATCCTTTTTTTATGCATTTTTTTAATAAATATACGCTTACACTTATCATAAACGCCTCTTTCATGTGATTGGTCCGTTCAAGGTCGTTTGCTGATTGGTTGTTATTGGTGTCGAAAGTTTAACTTTGCTGGATAAGATAACAGTTTTGAAATCTAATACAACAGGGTGACGAGTGGGGAAGATTGATAAAAGAACCTTTGTTTATCGAATCAACACGTGTAATAGAAATGATTCAACAGCTGGACATCTGGAAAATTCTACAATAATGAATTGTGTTCGAAACTGTCATCCAGTAAATTCTAATACTGTTTTACTCTGTGATACATCTAATAAACAAACAAATATGGAATTAATTGATGTCTCGGTTAACCGAGACAACCACTAACTGTCTCCTGCACATTCATTATATTTCCTTTGAACTTCTCTCCCTACATTTATGTGCATTTGAAGTATGTGCAAAGTTCTACATCGAACGACCGATGTAGCTGGCTGGCTCATCAGCAACTGGTGAACTGAATATATATTATATATATATATATATATTCAGTTGGAATAACCAGAACTATGCATACAATCACCTCTACTCTCATGGTAACAACTCCGCTGATTTGACTTAACTTTTGTTTGTATGCCTGTTTTTCTAACTATTTAAGACCCTTACGTATTTCCGTATGTTATTCTGTTTCCATATACACACACCCTGAGCATACAACTTTTTCATCAAACTATTCACATTGTTATTACGTAACTCTCTTCTTTAACAATCACTTGTGACAACTCATCATCACATTCGTTACACTATCCTCTAATATAAACACATCCCATTCTGATGTGAACTTAATAATTGTATTTTCGTTTGACAAATTTAATGTACACACGCACACACACATACAAAACAACCACATATATATGTATTTGCGATTGTACAGCTATGAAAATGAATTCGCCGCCGCCGAAAAGAGACTCCTCTTCGCTGAACTACTGTAACGACAGAAGACAGGGGCCAGGCAACAGATCATTTATTAAGGAAAATCAACACATATTTATAGATTTTCATGTACATTATTGCTAGTAGAAAATACAGTCTTTTGATTGGTTGTTTCTCACAGAAAGTTAACCTTGCATCTCTTTGTGGCTGTGTCAGATCATCCATATGCTGACTGTATCCGCCTACACAAAGCCTTCGTTCTCATTTTCTCACCACCAATATTGGGGACGTCAATTACTGTCTACCAACTTTGGCTAGCAGCCAAATAGTTTGGACTGAAGTCGGCTCGGTTCTTGGGACTTTGCTCTGTTGTCTTACTGTCTGGAATCTCGGCGCTCACTGGTGTTCACCTGTTTCTCTTTGTCTACCATTGTGACTGCGTCTGCGTAACCCCATCTCAACGTGACCATATATGGTACTTCCCACTTTGGAAACTGTTTGCCTGACCCTGTCGCACATTCGTAGGTATTTCGCCTTACACTGAAATTGGCTGCTTTCTCCCAATCTCCCAGCAGCGTCCCAAGTAGCAGCCTCATAGGTGATCGATCTTGAAAGCCAGTCAACTGCGAAGAAGCCTCAAAGTCCTGTCCGAAGATCCATATGTCTCCATCAAAAACTGCAGGGCATAGGCTTTCCATTTGTCTGTAGTCAGCGACATCAAATGTAACTACAGAAGACAAGGCCCAGTCAACAGATCGTTTATAATAAGGAAATCAACACATGTTATTGTTAGTAGAAAATACAGTCTTTGATTGGTAGTTGTTTCTCACAGAAAGTTAACCTTGCATCTCTTTGTGGCTGTATCAGATCATCCATATGCTAACTGTATCCGCCTACACAAAGCCTTTGTTCTCCCTCATCTTTTCCCCACCAATATTGGGGACATAAACATTGACGTCAATTACTGTCTACCAACTTTGGCTAGCAGCCAGCTCTCACCACACTATTACTGGTCTCTTGTCTATCAATGTTCGAATGAGAGTTTTTTATATTAATTATATAAGGAAGTAACATTAATTATTAATTATTATTATATTATTTATTGAAATATAGTTAGAAGGTGAGAAATCATTGTACACATTCACGATAGACACATATATATTAATGTACATTAATATATTAAATCGTGCGTCGGTGGCACAGTGGTTTTGACGCTCGCCGATCATGCATATGGTCCGGGGTTCGATCCCCGGCCGACGCACTCCTTTACCTCGCTAAACCAGAAATAATGCTGGTGAAGAGGAAAGGTTAGGCATGAGGCTAGCAACCCCATCCTGTAAAAACAAACACCACTGCTACAGAAACTTCAAGCCTATAGCTTAAAGCCCTATGTTCCACTGGGGAACGTGAAGGAAAAAAAAATATATTAAATCACAGATAGAATATATATATTATTCAACAATGCAAACAGTATAATGCTTCAAAAAATATATGCGAGGGGTGGGTGCTATGCAGCAGCCAGCGTTGTCATATTCTGCCAAAACTTTTGATCTAGGAAATCAAGAAATGAATTGACGCGTTGTTTACGGGCTTCGGTTTCTTGTAAACTGTTATTTGCAATATTTCCTGTATCACAATCTTCATCATCATCGTTGTTGTCATTCAACGTGAGTTGTTTTCTTCGTGATCTCAATAATGGCTGGAAATACACATACGTACATATAAACAAAGGAAAGGAATAAATACAAAACTTCGGAAAAATTTACCACATTACTACTAAATGAAGAATTGATTTTAGGAAAATTCAATATATGTATATATATATATATATTTATTTATTTATGTGGTTGTGTTCTCTCTCAGAGCGAGCAACTGGATAGTAGTTAATTTGCGAAGCTTTGATCATCACCCTAATACTAGGCAGGCAACATCTTTTCTACAGCGCTGTGAGACCTGGCCATTGAGAGCATGAAAAGATTAGCTGTCTTTGATCATACTTGTCTTCGTTCTATCTCCCGTGTTAGTTGGTGGTATAATAAGGTGAGCAATATTGAGGTTAGGCATCGGTTGAGTGCTAGGTAAGGCAGGGAAATCAATAGACGAGACTCTGAAATTACATCGACTGAGATGGTTAGGACATGTGTTACGCATGCATGCCTAGTCAACGCCTTCCTCGACAATGGGCAATGTTAGCTGATTTGGGCCAGGTTGGAAAAGAGCTAGCGGCGGTCAAACCAAAACATGGTACCAGTCAATGAAATCCACAACAGTTAGTCTACGCCATGTAGGAAGGTGTAGACTAGCTAACTGACTGGTTGTGGTCCTCGGGACGGTAAAAACCAATGAAGGCTGGAAACGATTGGTGATGCTATGGCTCAAAATTGTTCTCAGTGGCGCAGATGCATCCACTCCTTGTGACTTATGATTTCCAATGAAACTGTTTTGTTCTTCGTTATCACTATTCCTTTGTCTCACCACACCTCTGTTTACTGTCTATCTTTTGCATTTCTTCTACTTTCTTCTGTTGCTTTGTGTGCTACAAGAAGGGAGTGTGGTGACTTGAAAACCGGCCGACAGCGCGTGCACTTCAATTTGAATGATTGAAGTGAACTTTGAGATTTCTCCACGAGTTCATCATTAATCATCTCTCCCGGTGACATATACCCCATCGAAGCCAACCTTATCAAACCGAAAGCACCCAAGAAAAGCACAAAGAAAATCGCCCTACCATATATATGAAGGATATCTCAGAAATCACTGCAAGACTCTTCAAACCTTGATGAGGAATTGACGTCGCACACAAACCAATAAAATCACTTCACTCAGCTGGCTTCATGTCAACCAAAAGACTCAACAGCGAAAGTAGATAAAACCAACATCATCTACAAAATAAAAAATTGTAACAACTGCGAAAAACACTACATTAGCCAAAGTGGACATCCCTCCCCTTCGTCTTCATATCCATGAACATAAGTTAGCCGTCAAAAGACATGACATCCACTCCCTCACTCATATCACCTCACTGCATACAGACAACCACGGACATCAATTCGACTGGGACAACCAAACCAACGTTCAAATATTAGACAGAGGAAACAACACCAAGAATGCTAGCTAGAGAATTTTTAGAAGCCTACATGGTATTCCAGTGAATCATCAATCAATAGACACATCGAGATTGACAAAATTTATCAACCGATAAGGAAGAAACCTCACACACACAAAAGGTCGAAATTCAAGTCAAAGAAACAATCACTTCCAATACAAGTAGCCTAGAGGGTGTCAAGAAAAACACACAAAAACAACCAATCACGTCTCAAGGTGGTCACCGACCAGAAGAGATGATTAATGGGGAACTCGTGGAGGAGAAATCTAAAAGCTCACTTTAATAAACTGAAGATGTCGCCTATCCAGTAGGGCGATGAAAGTTTCGCAAATTAATTATCCAGCTCAGACAGAGAACACAACCACCTCGAAATATATATATATATATATATCAGTCAATCTACAAGGTGTCCGATTGATGGTCTTATTGTAGCCTGTCTATCCATTAACCTAATCATAGAACACGGTTAGCTAGACTCGATTGGAATTCAGTGGGCAGTTCTACGCGTTGTGTCAAACTGAATGGGATCTATAGAATAACCTGATATTAGCAAATACCATACAAGCCATAAAGAAAGCCTACGAAGCAAAGAATGAGCCTCATGACAGACAACCCGATGCAATTGGTGCTGAAAGCGAAACATTTGCACACAACACTAGAAATAAGTGCAACAACAGAGGACAAGGGTCAGACAACAGATCGTTTATTTAGGAAATCAACACATATTTTGTCGATTTTCAAGTAAATTATTATAATAGATTATTGTTAACAGACAAACACAGTCTTCTGATTGGTTGTTTCTCTTTGTGGCTGTTTCTTCAAGGTCAGACCATCTAACTATCTGCTAATTGTATCCGCCTACGCAAAGAAAGTGTGCTGTGATTGGTTGTTGGTTCAGTCAGTCAGTCTTTGTTCTTGTTTCTCATGACCAATATTTGGGACATGAACAACATTGACGTAAATTACTGTCTACCAATGTTTGCCTAGCAGGCAGCTCTCACCATACTGGTATTCGTTGGGGGTTGCACATTTTCTGAATTTTTGTTTCATTTCATTATACGTGTACACTAATGGACTTAATTAACGCTAACTGATCTTAGCGACTTATGGATTGACTTTCTACTCTTGTTGAGTTAAAATATGCAGATGATATAGTCCTTCCCCCTAGATGAAGAGCAGTTAGCTGAACACCTTGAGCTGAGCAGCAAATCTTCGAATGTTTGGCATGCTATTTTTCGCTAATGTTATATATATATATATATAAGATGATTCTGCATGACTGAAAAACACTGACACTCTTGGCTTCAATTTAGGGAGTGAAGTGTGGTTAGTAGAACCTGCTGACCACTTCACTAATTTGGAAAGTTCCATCAGCTAAAATGGGCCAGTTGCTAACGAAATCTCAAGGCGGATAACAAAGAGGCTCATATCACGAAGAAAAATAATAATGACACTGCGAACCACTCTGATCGGTTATGAGGTGTCTCCAAATATTAGTTCTTTTGAACACCAAGCAGATAAAAGATACTTATACTAATGGCTCAGATCATAGATCACAATGGCCTCATAGGTCGGATTCGGGCGTATTCATAATACATTGTCCTTGTGACCCTGTAACCGGATGGTCCTGGGTTCGAATCCCAGTGAGTGCGTATTGCTGATGATTCCCAAACTAGGTTGGTGAAACAGCTGTCCAGCACTCCCTGAGACTGGTTTTCAATGGTTCTCTAACTGATATCAGTCCGTGATTAACTCGTAAAAACAAAACATAACTAACCCTTACAAACCAAACTAAAGAAAATTAATCTGATGCTCACTAGTGACTTGCTACAGGATGGAGTTTCCTGGACTCAGTTCTGGTGAGAAGTCGTGACCAGTGAGGTCCATCCAGATGTCAAGTGTGAAGATGGATGTGTCACACTAACGACAATGGTTGGGGTCGCGCTAAATCACGAATTGGTAGAAGTTGGAATTCATGCACTGGCTGGCCATTGAATAGGGTCAGGTCCGAGTGAGTGGTGGCTGAATGGTATACGAGACAGCTGGTTTGCTGGCGTTGCGACCGGAAGGTCCTGGGTTTGAACACCCCTGCAGGGTGGGTGCGTACTGTCGCTGATTCGCAAACTAGGTTGATGAAACAGCTGTCCAGCACTCGCTGTGACTGGTTTTCAATGGTTCTCTAACTCACTGATATGAATCCGCGATGAACTAGTAAATATCATGTGACATTCGCCAATTTACGTCATTTCTCTGTCATCCACAAGATATCCGCCTATTCATCAAAGAATGTGTGTGTTTGTGTAATGCACAGCAGTTTACTCTGCTCTCCTTTATGATTGTGAGACATGGTCATTGGAAGGAAGTAGAAAACCTATAAAGACCACATGTTATTGATCATAGATGTCTGCGTTCGTTTCATTTCCCGCGATAAGTAAAATAATAAGAATAATATGGTGCGCAATATTTAGGTTAGGTATCGAGTGTTAGTTAAACAAGGAGGGAAAGTTAATGGAACAGGTTGTGAAGCTATATTGATTAAGATAGGCTAGGACAAGTGTTACGCATACCTGCCTGTCTAACCATTGCCTTTTTCTTCTTCGACGAACAATGTTAGCTGATACAGGGGAAGTCAGGTTGATGAAAAAGAGTTTGGTTTGAGCCATTTAGGGAGGTTTACGGCTGACTTCCTGGTTGGGGTAGTGGGGATTCTAAGAACCAAAGCTTTGAGACTGTTGGTGATACTTTGGTTCGAAGGTTCGTTCTATCTTTATGTGCTACATGGAGTGTAACACAACTTGAACTGCTGCTGCATCTCTGTGCCACACACACGTTTTATGCTGAAGGCTCACTCAATCTTTTTTTAACCTATATTTGTTCACAAATCTATTTTCGGTACATCGATCAGGATAAATAAATATTGAAAATATATATATATATATACATATACGCTAGAAAATGTCAACAAAATTCGAGAGGATTAGGAAGGCACAAGTCGACCTGTGTGTGTGATTTAACCGGAAGCATATAACACTCAACTGAGAGGTGTATAGTGATATTGTGGTGAGAGTTGTCTGCGCTAGCCGTAAATTGATAGACAGTAATTTACGTTAATGTTTACAGTCTCAAATATTATTGGTCATGAGAAAACAAAAACAAAGACTGACTCAACCAACAACCAATCACAGCACACTTTCTTTGCGTAGGCGGATACAATTAGCAGATAGATAGATGATCTGACCTTCAAGAAACAGTCACAAAGAGAAACAACCAATCAGAAGACTGTGTTTATCTGCTAACAATAATATATAATAATTTCCACTAAAAAAAATCGATAAAATATGTGTTGATTTCCTAAATAAACGATCTGTTTGCCTGACTGGCCTTGTCTTGTTTGCTGTTACAATATCACATCCATATCACACTGATATTGTCGTTGAATTCCTGATGGTCAATTGAATGAAATACAGGCACTGAGTTGATTAAGACAATTCAAGATCAACAATTCAGTTCAACAGTCGGTCGGTCGGTCGGTCATTAACAGTTCGTTGACGTTCAGCCACGACAACAACAAAGTAGAGTATCAAAATTATTAAGAACACAATATTCAGCGAAGAGACTCTCTCCAACAACGAATTTATTATCAAGCTGCACAATCGTATATATATGGTTTTATTATAAAAATTATATCCGGTGAGGGAATTAGGTCAAAGGTGTGAATACATGAAATAATAATAGTATGAAATGCAATTAAAATATTTGTGATTATAATCATGGAACACCTGATCGACTTCTATCACTCTGTCAACTCTGACCATGATTTTAAGATCATATATAGAATCCATGCTAACTTACCGTCCGCGTTTTCTTCGTTACAGACTTCTAAAGACAGTTGAGGCCTTGGCAATTCATGACTTTAAGCCAGCCAGAACTTTGTGTACAAAAGAAGTATGTACAAACCTTACTTCTGCCTTGGCCGCAAAGGGATAGACATTTATTTATTTTTTGTTTATTTAGTTATTCTATGTACTCTTCCCTTATTACTATTATTATTAATATTATTATGATTATTATTATTACTATTCTCACTCTGAATGTTTTTCACTTGACCCACTTGACATTTTAAACCTAAAATTATTAATTTTTATATTTTTTACAATATTGAATTCTGTTTTATCAAATTTCATACCATGTTATGTAACATTTTATATTCGTCTACTAATCTTATAATTATGTAGCCTTTTCCAAAATCTATACATCCTTCTTATGTATTATTCTATATACGACATTAATTATTGTGCCACTTGACATTAAACTATGATAATAATCACAAATATTTTAATTGCATTTCATACTATTATTATTTCATGTATTCACACCTTTGACCTAATTCCCTCACCGGATATAATTTTTATAATAAAACCATATATATACGATTGTACAGCTTGATAATAAATTCGTTGCTGGAGAGAGTCTCTTCGCTGAATATTATGTTCTTATTAATTCTACAATGGGAATTATTAAATTATATTAAAATTATGACAACTTCTAAGAGAACAAATTAAAACAGATTGAAATATATATATATATATATGCATATAATGTTCTACAACACATCACCTCACCCACCCACTTACCGTCAATTGTAAGCACGTTAACTGGTAATGCAATATCGCCTGTAAGAAATCCCACAATGAAAATTCAGGCCAATAACTCTGAATGAATTTGTACACTGCACCGTTTTCTGATGCTTGCCATGTTAAAAAATCACTCAATCGAATTTCACCCGAGGTACGTATAATTAAATCCAATGGTTTTGACAGACGTGTGTACAGACATTTCGATAAAAGTTCACGTGTAATATCACTAAATAATAATAATAAAAATAATAATAATGGTGAAAAGGCAAGTTGATGGGCAGTGACAAAGTATTCTTTAAAAAAATACAAGTTAATGAAACTGTCCAAACTGGTTGACCGAAGGCCTGATAAAACTATCAAAAGAACTTATTGTCTTCGGTTACCTGAATCCCAGACAGAGAAGGTTAGTGCTTCGCGGGACCGCAGAGCCCAGTAGGGGACACAACTGCTTGAGACAGGCCAGTGGTCACACACACACACGGCCTGTATGATCTGGTCTCTTAGTTTGGTTCCGTATTAGTAAACTTACCGCCGGTTACGGAACACCGTAGGTAGGGTAAGTCGGGATGTACAATTTTTGGGGTCGACCTTTTGTAACAGTCGGTCGGTCGGTTTTCGACATAGAACTTTGCACATATGTGCACCAGTTCAAGTCGCCACACTCCCTCCATGTAGCACACAAACCATGAGAAGAAAATAGGAGAAATGCATAGTATAGACAGTAAACAGAGGTTTGAGACAAAGGAATAGTAATAACGAAGAACAAAACAGTTTCATTGGAAATCATGAGTCACAAGGAGTGGATGCATCTGCGCCACTGAGAACGATTTTGAGCCATAGCATCACCAATTGTTTCCAGCCTTCATTAGTTTTTACCGTCCCGAGGACCCCAACCAGTCAGGAAGGCAGTCTACACCTTCCTACGTGGCTTAGACTAACTGCTGTGGATTTCATTGACTGGTGCCATGTTTTGGTTTGACCGCCGCTAGCTCTTTTCCAACCTGACCCTATATCAGCTAACATTGCCCATTGTCGAGGAAGGCGATGACTAGGCATGCATGCGTAACACATGTCCTAACCATCTCAGTCGATGTAATTTCACAGTCTCGTCGATTGATTTCCCCTCTCACCTACCTAGCACTCGACCGATGCCTAACCTCAATATTGCTCACCTTATCATACCACTTCACACGGGAGATAGAACGCAGACACCTATGATCAAAGACAGCTGTCTAGCCTTTTCATGTCTTCTACTCTCAATGGCCAGGTCTCACAGCTAGCCATAAAGGAGGGCGGAGTGGACTGTTGAGCAGTACACACGCCCTTTGGTCGATAGTCGGATATTACGTCTACGCCAGAGACGGCGTAAACTGGCATATACGAAACTAGCCCTCTGTATTCGTGCCCAGCTGAGATTTCGTCGGGGATAAACTAGTTGGGGACCTTTCGTAACCCCCCCCCCCTCGTCTCCAGAGTGGAGAAAGAGCATAGCTGGCTGGCTGGCATGCTGGTCATCTGAGGGAAACACCTCGTTGCTGTTACACACCCGTGTTCCCCATCAGTACGACTTCGCCCACAGACCCCCAGCATACCAGAGTGTAAGAAAGATTCTTACACTATGCCGGTAACTGCTTTTAGTCTAATCGCTATCCTAACAAACTTCCTGGCATGGTAGGACCTGCAGGAACATTCGTTCCAGCCAGTGCAGCTTGTTGGGTGATCGCCATGTGCAAGCCCGACCACAACACCACGTCAAGGTAGTAGCTATCGGTCGGGAGAGGAACTTATTACGCTGCAAAGACTGTATTCTTTAACCAAATACCATCCGAGGAGTTCAACAACATGGGAAAGGTGATGTATCGTCAACTTTCAATACTTTTAATTGCCTATATCAGTTTGAGTGTGTTTGGTGAAGCAAATAAATAAGACGTACACAGAAAGACGATCTCCTACTCGCATAATGCAGCATTTTCCCAAAATGGTTGAAAAAATGTTAAGTAAAAGTACAAAGAACTTTGAAAAAACAAAGCATCTTACAGAATACAGACATGATAATCACACCGTGAAACCATTGGAAAATCTATCAACAGACAATAAAACAGAAAGATACTTGCAATCGCATAGGCTTGCGCAATTAGAGTCGACAAATTCATTATGGATAAGATTTTATTTTGATAAACTGTCACTCACAGTGTGTGTAGTGTTGTTATACAGTAAGTAATATTAACTGATGCGACCACGTTTCGAGCACAAACTATTGCGACTCATAATCGTATCAAGTCACTCACTCACACAACCCTTTTCCTTCATTTATATACATCAGCGGAATTCATGATTAGACATTGGAATAAAAATCAGTAATATGGCTAATGTGCATTCAGAAATAATAATAATAATATGAGTGTTATTGATCAATTACAATAATCAAATGGGAAATAAGACGAGTGTTTCTGTTATAGTGATAATAAGTAAGTAACTTGTTAGAATGTTGTGATGATGTACGTGAATTGAATTGAAATAGGATACAATTCAAGATTATTTATTATCCTCCTCTGATTTCACTGACTGACTGACTGACTGACTGGTGGTAATAATATCTTCCACACATATCTCTGGTATTTGCATTGAGTCATTTCTGTTGCATGTGTTGTGTTGGGTGTAGACTCGATGAACCAGTCAGGATTCAGTAATCAACTTCTCTCTCTCTCTCCACCTACATAGATTACTTCTTAGAATTTTAACCCTCTCCCACCATGTTATTGTGTGGTTGTGTTAATGCGTGAAGTGCAATGTACTGGTGAGTGCTTTTTTCTAAATGACTTATCTTCTCGGGTGGGGTCAACCATTCTTTTTTTTAAGCTAAATTCTTATGTTCCGACAATCTGACAACCCGCACCTACTAGTTTGACCTATGTAGTTGACCTAACTCACAGTCATTGCAGGGTGTTTTGTAAATGATATTATTTTGTCTTTAATGAGTCAACAGGGTCCTTTAACCTACAGAGCTTGTCCTACCTGAGTGAGTTTGTAGGTTTGAATGCCACCACCAGCCTAATTCCTGCTTTGTTATTGAGAATCCTACGTAGGCAGTGAGTGTCTCAGATATCCCCTCTCTCCTTATATGGTATAACTGCTGTAGACGCCTTATATTCTCTCTTACTTATGTTATCATTACTAGTTTCACAATTATTTTTTAAAAATTTGCTTTTCACCTTTTTCGATTTTCCTAATGAATTTAATAGGATAGTTACTTAGTTATTTAACACCATTTTTTTACTGTTCTAATTTTTTTGTCTCCTTTTTTATTTTCTTATTTACAGTTTGGATTCATATGATGACCGACTGGTTAGCAGCCATTCTCATCGATCAGGATTCCTGGAGTCCCACAATAATAATAAACTCAATCCGTCAGATATTGAACATGATCCATCAGAAAATTTTGTTGAAGAAGATTATATCACTGAATCACCTATTCAGAGCCCAGCTATTCGTCGACGTCTAGATGACAGTTTCTTTCTTCAGCATGGATCACCATCGTCAAATGAATATGACATTGTGAAACACCGTGAACGTCGTCGAAAGCATCTTGGTCTGCCTCTACTGAAACCAAATCATGTCGGAATCTTATCGCATACCGTGTTCATAGGCCATTTACATAAACAAATTGCAGAGAGTCTACTTCGAACACTTTGTTCCGAAATAACTGAAGGTCAGGTAGTTGAATGTAATTTCATTCCCCCGCGAGGTTGTGCATTTGTCACTTTTGCCACTCGACGGGTAGCACATCGTGCAGTTTGTCAAATGGATCGATCAACTATGAATGGTCGACAGGTGAAGGTTGCTTGGGCTCCAAATCTTGGCGTGAAGTCGAACGAAGTATATCTGGCGAATTATTGGGATACAGAGCAAGGCTGTACATATTTACCTGTGGAGGAGGTTCTCAAACTTACATATTCTCAGTTTGTCGATCTTTTAGATGGTTGTGCAGAGGTGGATGAAGAATCATTGGTTGATGCAAGAGTTAGAAGTTTTATCAGGAATGCCAATCGGAGTAGTGATAATAATAAAACTGAAAAAATATCCTTGAGTAGTTCTCCTGATGGAAAGTTGGCTAAGAAATCACAAACTGCAACTGCCCAGAATACATCATCACGATCAACGTTTCCACCTGTCGTGTCTCCCGTGGCAGTTGTTGTCAGTTCAAATGCTGCTTCAATTTCTTCAATGTCACCTGTTGTTGTTACTCAAACTGTACCGATGATGTTATCCTTAGTACGAGGTGAGTCTAGAATATAGTGTATCCTTCACAACTGGAAACCAATCTGGAAATCTTCGTCACTCAGCAACACTCAACAACAAAATGATTCGGATTTGCAATACAAACATCAAGTCAGTCAGTTCTTCTATACGTACAGATGAGAAACTTGGCGGGTCACAAAGAATATTTCCAACAGCCTGTTGCAGACCTTTATCAACAACAGCTGTCTTCGTTCTATACTCAAGATCAGATGGCCAGAAAGAACAAGAAGCAACAAGAAACAATGAGAACTAACAAACGAAACAAGAACCAATCGGCCAACATATATGCAGGAGAAAGTGGACATGGATTGGACACTCACTGAGGAGGCCGTTGAGTGACATCGCGTATCAGGCCATCGCTCGAGTGAAACCCGAAAGGGAAGCGGCAATAACATCATCGGTACAGTTTGAGTAACAACAACAGGTGACATTGAAGAAATTGAAGCAGCATTTGAACTGACAACAACTGCCACGGGAGACACGACAGGTGGAAACGTTGATCGTGATGATGTATTCTGGGCAGTTGCAGTTTGTGATTTCTTAGCCAACTTTCCATCAGGAGAACTACTCAAGGATATTTTTTCAGTTTTATTATTATCACTACTCCGATTGGCATTCCTGATAAAACTTCTAACTCTTGCATCAACCAATGATTCTTCATCCACCTCTGCACAACCATCTAAAAGATCGACAAACTGAGAATATGTAAGTTTGAGAACCTCCTCCACAGGTAAATATGTACAGCCTTGCTCTGTATCCCAATAATTCGCCAGATATACTTCGTTCGACTTCACGCCAAGATTTGGAGCCCAAGCAACCTTCACCTGTCGACCATTCATAGTTGATCGATCCATTTGACAAACTGCACGATGTGCTACCCGTCGAGTGGCAAAAGTGACAAATGCACAACCTCGCGGGGGAATGAAATTACATTCAACTACCTGACCTTCAGTTATTTCGGAACAAAGTGTTCGAAGTAGACTCTCTGCAATTTGTTTATGTAAATGGCCTATGAACACGGTATGCGATAAGATTCCGACATGATTTGGTTTCAGTAGAGGCAGACCAAGATGCTTTCGACGACGTTCACGGTGTTTCACAATGTCATATTCATTTGACGATGGTGATCCATGCTGAAGAAAGAAACTGTCATCTAGACGTCGACGAATAGCTGGGCTCTGAATAGGTGATTCAGTGATATAATCTTCTTCAACAAAATTTTCTGATGGATCATGTTCAATATCTGACGGATTGAGTTTATTATTATTGTGGGACTCCAGGAATCCTGATCGATGAGAATGGCTGCTAACCAGTCGGTCATCATATGAATCCAAACTGTAAATAAGAAAATAAAAAAGGAGACAAAAAAATTAGAACAGTAAAAAAATGGTGTTAAATAACTAAGTAACTATCCTATTAAATTCATTAGGAAAATCGAAAAAGGTGAAAAGCAAATTTTTAAAAAATAATTGTGAAACTAGTAATGATAACATAAGTAAGAGAGAATATAAGGCGTCTACAGCAGTTATACCATATAAGGAGAGAGGGGATATCTGAGACACTCACTGCCTACGTAGGATTCTCAATAACAAAGCAGGAATTAGGCTGGTGGTGGCATTCAAACCTACAAACTCACTCAGGTAGGACAAGCTCTGTAGGTTAAAGGACCCTGTTGACTCATTAAAGACAAAATAATATCATTTACAAAACACCCTGCAATGACTGTGAGTTAGGTCAACTACATAGGTCAAACTAGTAGGTGCGGGTTGTCAGATTGTCGGAACATAAGAATTTAGCTTAAAAAAAAGAATGGTTGACCCCACCCGAGAAGATAAGTCATTTAGAAAAAAGCACTCACCAGTACATTGCACTTCACGCATTAACACAACCACACAATAACATGGTGGGAGAGGGTTAAAATTCTAAGAAGTAATCTATGTAGGTGGAGAGAGAGAGAGAGTTGATTACTGAATCCTGACTGGTTCATCGAGTCTACACCCAACACAACACATGCAACAGAAATGACTCAATGCAAATACCAGAGATATGTGTGGAAGATATTATTACCACCAGTCAGTCAGTCAGTCAGTCAGTGAAATCAGAGGAGGATAATAAATAATCTTGAATTGTATCCTATTTCAATTCAATTCACGTACATCATCACAACATTCTAACAAGTTACTTACTTATTATCACTATAACAGAAACACTCGTCTTATTTCCCATTTGATTATTGTAATTGATCAATAACACTCATATTATTATTATTATTTCTGAATGCACATTAGCCATATTACTGATTTTTATTCCAATGTCTAATCATGAATTCCGCTGATGTATATAAATGAAGGAAAAGGGTTGTGTGAGTGAGTGACTTGATACGATTATGAGTCGCAATAGTTTGTGCTCGAAACGTGGTCGCATCAGTTAATATTACTTACTGTATAACAACACTACACACACTGTGAGTGACAGTTTATCAAAATAAAATCTTATTCATAATGGAGTGAAATAAATAGGACGTACACGGAAGCATCTTATTGAATACAGACATGATAATCACACTGCCAAATCATTAACCTCTTTCAGCAGACAATCAAACACACCGACACTTGCGATCGCATAAGGTTGTGCAATCAGAATCGATAAAGCCAATAACAATAATAATTTTCTTTATTCCAAAACAGTACATGTGATACAGAATGGAATTCTCAGCATTTTTACTACAGTATTGCATCCAGTAAGTACATTATCAATAAATAGAATTCTACACAGATTAAGGAAATCTCAGTTCATTGTGACAACAACATATTGGCATGTAGGTAGCAAAGGTAGAGTTGAACAGTGTTTGAAGGTGTTAGAAAAGTAGGTGCTATCATATATACTGGCGTAAGCGAGAGAAAGAAACAAAGCAGCACATAACGGAAAAAGAGAGAGAGAGAGAAGAGGAAAGGAAAGAAAGAAAATGTTGTACCTATAAATGATATGAGTTGGAAAGACGAGGTCCAGTTGTTCTACTGACTATTTAATGAATTATATGTGTCACGCCTAATGCTTTCTTTGTCACACAGAACACGACCTAAGTAGGGTATGGTTGAGTTTTTGTACTTGCTGGTGAGAGCATATAGTTTTCTATACATAGGCTTCTGGTTTTGCCTGATGAGATGCAGGGGGAGAGTTGTGAGTGAAGAGGGTGGTGTGAGTGTGTGTGTGTACAGAAGAAAATGACGACCGGTGTGAATCCACCAAGGCAATATTTTTTTTACTTATTACCTGCTATTGTTACTATTCTATTCCATCTCTTACCATTATTGTTCTCAATTAACGCTATCTTTTGTCAGTACCACTAATTTAGATCTCACTATTATTATTATTATTATTATTATTATTATTATTATTGTTATTGTTATTATTATACTGTTGACCTAATCCAGTTTACTGCAACTCCCTGGAAAATATCACCGCCAGCACGCACAGAACTGTCTGCCTGCCAGTGGACAACAATCCTTCAACCAAAGTGGAAAGCCTGAATGTGATCACGATAACGAAGTACAGGACCATACAGAATCCACCACCATCCCCCACCCCCCTGAGGCACTGAAAATGGACACAGAGACTGCGGCAGATATACACTTACGCTATTATTGCAAAAGGTTTGGAAGGAAGGAAAGGTGCCTACTGACTGGAAGACATCAGAATGAAACTTTGGCACTGTGGTAGTGGGGCGAGAGCTGGCTGCTAGACAAAAGTGGTACACAGTAAATTACGCCAATGTTTATGTCCCAAAAATATTGGTCATGTGACCTTCGAGCAGGACTTCGAGGCTTCTGCGCAGTTGAGTGGCATTCCAGATCTGTTCGCGATGAGGCTGTTACTTGGGACGCTGCTGGGAGGTCGGGAGAAAGCAGCATATGAAAGTGTGAGGCGAAATACCGACGAATGTGCGACAGGGTCAGGCAAACAGTTTCCACAGTGGAATGGACCACATATGGACACCTTGAGATGGGGTTACGCAGACGCAGTCACAATGGTAAACAAAGAGAAACAGGTGAACATCAGCGAGCAACGAGATTCCAGACAGCAAGACAAACGAACAAAGCCCCTGAAAACAAAGAAGACCGAACCAACTTCAGTCGAAAGTCTTTGACGGCGCGACGAGTGTGTTGAGAGCTGGCTGCTAGCCAAAATTGATAGATAGTAATTTACGTCAATGTTTATGTTCCAAATAGTGGTCATGACAAAACAAGAAGACTGACTGACTCAACCAACAACCAATCACAGCACACTTTCTTTGCGTAGGCGGATACAATTAGCAGATAGATAGATGATCTGACCTTCAAGAAACAGTCACAAAGAGAAACAACCACCAATCAGAAGACTGTGTTTGTCTGCTAACAATAATCTCTAATAATGTATGTACATGAAAATCGATAAATGTGTTGATTTCCTTAATAAACGATCTGTTGCCTGGCCCTTGTCTTCTGTTGTTACAGCAGAGTATAACCCCATTATGGATAGAAATTTATTTTAATAAAATCATACAGTGTTGTCAAAGAGTAATATTTACTGATGATCACGTTTCGAGCACAACTTATTACTGCCACTCATAATCATATCAAGGCCTTCATACGCGACTGGAAGAAAAGTTGACTACCTTGTCAAACTACTAAATAAGGGGGGCGACTTACGCCCCACTCTGCAAGAGCTGACTGGCGTAGAGAATCACGCTCTTGTTCACGCCAACCAAGTGAAACACTTAGCCCCGTCATTCTGAAAAGAATAAACGATGCACTCTGGATGCACAAGTCTCCTCTGATAGCCTTACCGGAACAAAAAAGGGGCAGGCAAATTATGCGCTGATCGAATTTCAACTTTACGCGTCATCATCATCATCATGGAACCGAGGGCGCGCATTGAATGGCAGTCAAACGTCTACCTCTACTTCAACTTCTTCTTTCATCGGCTTCGAAAAGGATTCCAACTGTGACAGTGTATATCGAGAAGGGATTGGATAGCTACCACTAGTACCACAAACCTATGTACCACAACAATGCTACACGTGCCAGGCGATCCACAAAAGAGAATTCAGAGAAGCCTTCAAAGTGAATACAGGAGTAAGACAAGCTGGCTGGCTGCATATATTATTCTTGATTTTTGGTGGACTGGATGGATTATGCGCCAGACTGTGCACAGGGAGTGAGAAGAAAGCTGCCAATAAGCTAAAACCTAAAGTTAATAAAAGCCATTGGATCTCTACCGCCTCATCCGAACTGATTGACGCAAGAAGACTGATTCCAGCGAGCTCCGATTATGATGACGAGCGAAAGGTACTTAAACGAAGACTAACAAAAAGTCTTCGCAAGGACCGTGAATAGTGGTGGGCGACAAAAGCGAAAGAGATGGAAAAGGTATCGGCGATTGGCAACACCAGACAACTATTCAGGCTTATCAGGGAAACAGGTGGCAAAAGGCAAATGATAAGCGAAACAATCTCGGAGAAAAATGGCACCATAATTAGCTCCCAGGATAGACGACTGGGGCGCTGGAAAGAACACTATGAGGAGCAGTTTAATTGGTCTACAGCCACACTTAACCTGCCGAACATCCAACATCCCTGAATGGGATAGAGACACAGGTCCTCCGAGAAGACAAGAATACACCGCACTGACAGACAGATAAGAAGACTCTAGAAGATCTATCTCTAATTTCGCGCGGCGATGATTTATGTCGTTGAATGTCACACACACACACAAACTCAAAGACTTAAGGGCAGGCGAAAACCAAAAAAAACCCGCAGAAGAATCTGGCATCAAAGACAGGAGATTCCATGTGAACATAGAGAGGACGGAGGGAGGTGATGAAGATAACCACCAACAGCAAAAACAACAACTAGCACCAATCACCATCAACACTGTAGAGATTTGACAGAGGTTACTTCCTGCCTTCAATTTATCTAGGATGCCAGCATCGTTTCAACAACCACAGGCGGCAATCGAAACGAATGAAGATGTCAAAACCGACTGACTAGCCAGAATCTGAAAGGCAAGATACGCGTCTCTTCATCAACCTAAAACCAGTTTGGAAATCTTCTGCACACACCACCTTAGGACAAACAAACAACATTCGAACTTTCAACAAAAAAGAAGCCAAGTCAGTCACTTCTTCTATATGGGTCAGAAAACTTGGCGTGTACCAAAAAAAGATTTCTACCAAGTAACAGACTTTTTTATCGACAACTGGATCTGCTCTATACTGAAGATCAAATTGACCAACCGGTCGACCGGCCAGAAACAATTAGCAACATGAAACTCTGGTTGGCAACAAACTAACCAACAGCCGACTGCTCAATTGCCGATTGGATCAGACATATACCGAGGAGGCCTTCGAATGATATCGCGGACAATGCAGGCCATCGCCCGCCCGAGTTGAATCCGAATATATGGGAAGCGACGAGAGGGTCGTCAGTCTGACGGTGACACAGAGGAGATCGTGAAAGGAGGAGGAGGAGATGAGAGAGAGGACCTCATGGACCCAGCTAATAAGAGAACACCAGCAAACAGAACAATGTGAAGATGTGTTGTTGAGGCCCTAATCTTCACTCAGAACCCAAGGGAAGAATAATCATAATGATAAGATGATTACTAATGGTCTACGAGCTAGCTCGCCTTGTTACCAGAAGGTCCTGGGTTCGAACCCAGATGAGGTGGGTGCGTGCTGATGAAGAATCCCAAACCAGGCTGACGAAACAGCTGTCCAGTACTCCCTGTGGCTGGTTTTCCAATGGTTCTCTAACCAATGTCAGCTGGTCATGATGAAATCCTGACACCAATCAACTAAATCCCTTCAAACCAATACTTGAATAGTATCATTATTGTTAGTTAATTATCTTGAAATTCCTAGCTTTCTCATGTTCTCTTATAACTAATTGTTTATTTTAATGACGTACCTAAACCATAATCCGTCAAAATATGAATTTTTTTAATGTCACATAACTCCTCCGAACTCTCTGAGCTTAAACTACTAAAAAACACTTTCACCCACCGTTTCATTTTCGATGACCAATTCACTGTACTTTAATCTATTTAGTCACATAGCTCCACATGTGCGTCGGTGGCACAGTGGTTAGGACTCTCGCCGACCATGAACATGGTCCGGGGTTCAATCCCCTGCCGACGCACACCCGATATCTATGGTCGGCCTGCGAAATTTGGGCTACAGATATCCATGCCAAAAATGCCATACTTGTACTGAAAATACGATGTGGCATCAAGCTGTAATCAAAAAATAAATAAACAAATAAAAAAAATTTTAAAAAATAAATGTATTTTTCTCATTGTACACTATCTAAACAGTATTCAGCTGAAGATCTACCAAAAACTTTTGTCAATCTATTAAAATCCCCTTTTTTATTTGTTGATTGTTTTACATATGTTTCAGGGGCCAAGTTAAACTTTAAGCACCACTCACTCACTACCAATAATGGAGTGCGACCGCACCAATGACCCCGAAACGCTCACTGAGCAAGTTGTTAGTGAGACCTGGAAAATTATGTTGTCATCATCAATAGAAATATCCTCATGCAAGTACTATGTTATTACATGGGAGGATATCTGGCAAGTTTCACCTTAGGTTTAGTAAAGATTAAGTCACGCTTAAGGCCAAGGACAAGTAAGAGTTTGGTCAAGCTAGTAAGGGCGACATTCTGTCTGTCTGGATTCAACATAGAACTTGGCATGGAAGTGCAGCAGTCCGAGTTGCGACGTTCCAAATAGCACGCAAAGGTAGACAAGAAAATGAAATTTGTGGCGTGGCTTTAGGAGACTATCGATGGTGGTTTTTTGGTTACCGTCGTTTTCAGTGCACACAGAGTGAAGAGCCATCAAGCAGAGGAGTTGCATTAGTAGAAGGTAACCAAGATAATAGTGATGAAGATGAAGACAAAGATGAGTGAGGATTAGAGAGGTTTCGCGTGCATTTGGGATTGTGAGGGCGATTGTTACTTCCCGGCTGCCCACACCGTGGAATTCGGTTGCGTGACCGCAGAGCCCAGGGGACAACTGCTTGAGGCCGGTCACACACGGCCTGTTTTTGTTTGTTATTTTTCATTTGGGGTGTCTCAGTAGCATATTTATCACTTCTGTATTATGACTGTTAACTTTGTATTTCACCTCACTATACCATATCTACAGAACATTAGACCCAATAATCTATAACATGCTAAAGTTTCCAAACTGAATCGACAATACAGTTTGAAACAAACTCACTGTTATTAGTATTTATTATTATTATTATTACTATATCTAATAATTATGTCGTTAATGTGGACAAATTTCTCCGATTAATTTTTGTTTTAAATTTTTAATTTTATATACACTTTGAGTAAATCAGATGCAATATTGTGAAAAATGCTGAGAATTCCATTCTGTATTATAAGTACTGTTTTTGGAATAAAGTAAATTATTATTATTATTATTCTGCCCTGTGACACGGCAGCAGGAAGCGCGGTCGTTGTTAATCCGGGCTCCGACCGATCCGGCATGATATTTTGTGATTTACTTTGGGTCATAGCATTGAGTTGGGTAACTGCTTTTTGTCTAACCGCTATCCAAACAACCTTTCTGACGTGGTAGGACCCCAAGCGACATTAGTCTCAGCCAGTATAGCTTGTTGGGTCATTGCGGTGTTCAAGCGCGACCACCACGTCAAGGTAGCAGCTTTCGGTCGGGAAGGGTGACATTAGGGTTGGTTTCGAGTTACATTAGAGTTTATGTAGGGATATTTTCACGACAGGGTTAGGTTTAGAAAGCATTAGCGTTATCGTTAGCGTTAGAAGACCAAAATAATTACAAGCATAGAATGTGGTTAAATTACTCTGTTGATGATATAAGAATAGAACTTGTGCACTGTGGTGGTGTGGTAGAGTGTAGTTCCATTGTGGATAAAATTTATTCTGATAAAGTCTCACAGAGTTGTTATACAGCAGTAATATTTACTGATGACCAAGTTTCAAGCAGAATTTATTGTTTAGTGAACATTACTGTATAACACTTCGCATATGCCAGTTTACGCCGTCTCTGGGGTAGACGTAATATCCGACTATCGACCAAAGGGCGTGTGAACTGCTCAACAGTCCTCTCCGTCCTTCTTTATGGCTAGCTGTGAGTGAGACATGGCCATTGAGAGCGGAAGACATGAAAAGGGTGGCTAGCTGTCTTCGATCATAGGTGTCTGAGTTCTGTCTCCCGTGTGAAGTAGTATAATAAGATGAGCAATATTGAGGTTAGGTGTCGGTCGAGTGCTAGGTAGGTGAGAGGGGAAATCAATCGACGAGACTCTGAAATTACATCGACTGAGATGGTTAGGACATGTGTTACGCATGCATGACTAGCCATCGCCTTCCCCGACAATGGGCAATGTTTGCTGATATAGGGTCAGGTTGGAAAAGAGCTAGCGGCGGTCAAACCAAAACATGGTACCAGTCAATGAAATCCACAACAGTTAGTTTACGCCATGTAGGAAGGTGTAGACTAGCTAACTGACTGGTTGTGGTCCTCGGGACGGTAAAAAACCAATGAAGGCTGGAAACAATTGGTGATGCTATGGCTCAAAATTGTTCTCAGTGGCGCAGATGCATCCACTCCTTGTGACTTATGATTTCCAATGAAACTGTTTTGTTCTTCGTTATCACTATTCCTTTGTCTCACCACACCTCTGTTTACTGTCTCTCTTTTGGGCATTTCTCCTACTTTCTTCTCTTGCTTTGTGTGCTACATGGAGTGTGGCGACTTGAACTGCCGCACATCAGTGCAAAATTCTATGCCGAAAACCGATTGACCGACTGTATAACACTATGAAACTTTATCAAAATAAATTTTACCCACAATAGGGAATTATATACATAGGGAATTATCACATTTGAGAGGAAGGTATCCTCTCTGTAACACTTTTCTACACTTTGTATGCATCCTTTTCACATAGATATATGTTGTATTCGATAAACAAACAAAAATGCCACTTTCAAGTGACAGGTAAACAAGAGGTGATTCGCTGAGAATAGCAGTCAGTGGTGCTTAAAGATTAACTTAGCCGTTTTAAGAAATAAAAAAGTTTTTGAAATGAGAAACACCTTAACTAAGTCGTGAGGCGTAGAGTGTTGGGAAAAGAGGGAAAATCAATCGAAGAGGCAATAAAGTCACAAAGACTGAGATGGCTAGGTCACGTGTTGCGCAAGCCTAACCATCGCCTCCCCCTCCCGACGGGCATTACTAGCTGATATATATATGCAGGCTGGAAAAGAGTAAGTGGTGCCATGCCAAACAAAAACATGGCATCATCAATCCATGAAATCCTTGACAGTTAAACTGAGTCAGTCAGGCAGGGAGATGCAGACTTCCGGGTTGGGGCCCACCCTCGGGACTCTAAGAATCAATGGCTGGAGACAATAGGTGACATGGCTCAAAATCGTTGTCAATGGCTTACGCAGATGTATTCAGTCTCTTGTGTAATCTTTCATATTCCTTTCTACCATTACTCATTCTGTTTCACTCTTATACTTGTCAAAACTCTATTGATTGATTCTCTTCACTCATCCATCTTTTTGTCTACCTTTGTGTGCTATTTGGAACGTGGCAACTCGAAGTGCTGCACTTCGGTGGCAAGTTCTATGTTGAATCCAGCAGCAGCACCGACCCTATGAGAAGTTGAAAATTTGATTTGCAAAAACAGACTAACAATGCTTACCTTTTCTTTTTCTTTTGTTATTACAGAGATTTAAAAAAAATGTTGATACACAATCTTCAATGAATCAGTTTTTCCGTAAGAAAATATGTATCACAGATTGTGTTCACAAAGAAGGATGTGGGTATTTCTACCACAACTCCCAATCGTCCCGACCGATAACTGCTACCTTGCCGCGGTGGTCGGGCTTGAATGCCGCAGTGACCCAACAACCTAAACTGGCTGGGACTCATGTCCCTGCAGGTCCTACCATGTCCGGAAGGTTTTTTTGATAGCGGTTAGACTAAAAGCAGTTACCATGGGGTACATGGGCTCCAGAATCCCATCGGATCAAATGACGTATGAAACCATATAGGTCACCGGCAACCATGAGAATGCAGCTCCTGACGCTGCTCCGCTGCCTTGTGGATTAGACTTTAAGTCAAAGGCTCGGGGGTGGTCCCTTAGGAAAACCACCTGCTTCGGTCTCGGCGCCCGGGCAGTATCTCAGCCCTCACATAATATTCTGTGGCGCATCTTTCTTGGTGCCATATTGTACCAAGTTTTTCTGCGTTTAAATAAAAAAATAAATAATAAATCGTTAAGGTAGTGATTGATAACAACTGCCAATGATCCTCAAGAAAGCTCTATAACAAAATGTACTTTTTTTCACACATTGTAAAAAAATTAAAACACTTCTGAACTGATATTAACTTCTATGCAATTGAAAGATGGAAAAGGGTGGCGATGGGCTCCCCCCTTGGGTCCCATTTTGGCTGATTTCTTTCTAGGTAAGTAAGCTAGAAAATGGACCTTTGAACAACCACCTTATCAGAAATTTCCCATTTTTATGGCTCGTATATATATGGATGACACCATTCGGATAATGATAATGATTCGGATAGGAGTACAACAATTACTGAATTCAATGAAGCACATCACCCGCTTTGAAATTCACATGCGAAGAGGAATCCAAAAACAGAATGAATTGCCTTTCTGGATCCCCGTCTTCCTTACAAGAAAACCAGATGGTAACATAAAAAGAAATTTGCATAGACGAAAGTACTTGGACAGGACAATATACACACATTTTCACAGCTCCGTTCCTCTCAAGTACAAAAGAAATTTAGAGAAGACCCTCACTCGGCCACAGAGTTAATTAGAGCTATATGCTCAGAAGAAGTAACTGAAGATGAATTAAGAAGCATTGTATATGATACCTTGACTGGTCGAAAATAGCTATCCCGACAAATAGCTATCAAGAAACACATGACAAAGAAAGCGGCGGAAAAGGGCTGACTGCTCACTATCCATCCGTAAACAAGAAGCCTCTTTATATACGACTACAATGCAAGGGTGATCGATAAACCAAATGAGATAGTTACGAAGATACTAAGAAAATCAGTTCAAAGAACTTCTATTGCTGGCGGCGAACTACACGTCTTATTCTCTACACGACTGATGGTGCTACCTCGACTGAAAGATGAAGTACCTAGACTAGACTAGCCACTTTAAATTGTATCTACCAATTCAACTGCACTTGTGCTGGTGGAGCGAGTTATATTGGCCGTTGTTGCTCTAGGAACTTGATTTTCGTGCTCATTCGCTCGAGAAAATCTCCCACTATGGCTAAGTAAAGGTGTGTAGTGAAAACCACCATCAACAGTTCGATATTGGACCATCTGGTGCAAACCGGACAGCCGGCCACACAGCCAGCCAGCCAGCCAGCGTGGAAGAGTCCTTCTCCACAATCATCATCTACCGGGGATGACTGATTATCTATCAGATGACGAGGAGGTGATGGTGTATAGACTGACTGTTTTTGTAACAGACAGATCACATGAACTGTGGGGGATCAGTGTTCACAGAAAAAATATCAGCTAACGATCAAAATAAAAATACACAATAGACGTTAGCACTATTGGTTATATCCATGGTCCATGAAATTCTTCTGAGTATGAAGTGAGCAGCCAACAAAGCAGGTTCTCATACAATGAGATTCCCTTTTGTATAAATTTGAACAATGAAAGAAGAAACATTATTGGCGCGCAGAATAATCTTGATCCATTTTATTTCGTCGGTTCTCATCATCAGCTGCGTACAACCTGAATTCTTTAATTAAATAACAACTATAACATTGTGTACATTTTTAACAAACTTTTGTCCATTAGCAAGCATATTGTCAGAGTGTCATAGTGATGAAATAAGGCGTTGTTGCGGTAATTTCTTTCAAGCATTTTTCAAGAAGCATTAGTTCACTGTTTAGTTTGTTTGGTGAACATATTCTCTTCGCTCTAGAGAAAAGCGTTTTCACCAGCGTTCACGTTTGTATCTCATTGGGCAGAAGCAGTTGAAATTCAAGTAAAGACCACTCCATGTGTCTTAACGACATATATAGAGATCTTTCGAATGTCCCATCGTCGTATTTTCTCTTCAACTTTACATCTAAAAAATGGAATTTTTCATCATCTTCATACTCCATCGTGAAAGTGATGCTTTTCTGTACGTTGTTGAAAGAGTCGAATAGAGACGAAGCGTCGTGACTTAAATCATTGCTTACAAATGAATGTGTCATCAACGTATCTATAGTAGGCTGTTTTGTTTAGCCAATTGCACACTTAAGCTTTGTGTGTTCTATAGACTGGTCATAAAAATATCAGCCAATAATATCGGACCCAGTGGACTCCTCCTCATTGCCACATCACCAACCTGGCGATATATTTTGTTGTCAAATTTCGACATGTCATTCAGAATTGACTCCATTTTTTGGACATATTCAGCTTTGTTCATCACTACCACGCCGGAACCTTTGTCTGGTCGCAGTATGACACTCTGACAATATGCTTGCTAATGGACAAAAGTTTGTTAAAGTTGTACACAATTTTTTATTTGCTATTTTATTAAAGAATTCAGGTTGTGTACGCAGCTGCTGATGAGGAGAACCGACGAAATAAAACGGATTCAGATTATTCTGCGCGCCAATGTTCCCTCTTCTTTCTTTGTTCAAATTAATAAAAAAAGGGAATCATTGTATAAAATTATGTTTTAACAGTCACACACACACACATAAGTATAACTGAAAAAAAAAATTGAAGCCTATCATGATTACCTACCTGGGAATAATTTTTCCTTCCTTGACACCTAGTCGTACAGTTTCCAGTGCATTTGTAATATCATGTCGACTGTTATACGCCATGCAGATATTAAGAATTGACCTTAATATAATAAACAAAACAAAACAAAGAAAAAATGAAGAATTGGTTTTGTAGGGATGCTTGTTTGATTGCATGGAGGATTTCATTCATCATGAGCTGACATCACAGTTAGAGAACCACTGGAAAACCAACCTGGGAGTACTGGACAGCCAGCTGTTCCTTCAGCCTAGTGTTTGGGACTCTTCATCAGTACGCACCCACACTGAGTTGTTGGAACCCAGGTCCTTCTGGTTACAAGACTAGCTAGCTGGCTTGTAGACCATTTAGCCACTGGGACCCACCCGATCCAATGACCAGCCAGTGCATGAATTCCAACTTCTGCCAATTCACGCACGACATAGCTAGCGCGACCATTTGGCAACGTCTTCTTCGATGAGTGAGTTACTGCCTCATCTACAACCTGCTGTACCCTACTGGTCACGGCTTCCCACTAGAATCTCAGGTCACTCACTGCCTACCTGAATAGGGCCAGTCGCAAGTGAGCATCAGATTAATTTTCAAGTATTGATTTTGTAAAGATTTTGTTTGATTGCATGGAGGATTTCATCATGAGCTGACATCAGTTAAAGAACCACTGGAAAACCTGCAAGGAGTACTGGACAGCTGGACAGACATTGCGAAATGGTCGCGCTATGTCGTGCGTGAAGTTAGAATTCAAGGACCATCGGATTGGGTCCCAGTGGCTTAATGGTCTACGAGCTAGCTCGCCGGCCTTGTAACCAGAAGGTCCTGGGTTGTGTGTGCTGATGAAGAGTCCCGAACTAGGCTGACGAAACAGCTGGCTATCCAGTACTCCCTGGTTGCTTTTCCAGTGGTTCTCACAAACTGATGTCAGCTCATGATGAAATCCTCCATGGAATAAAAAGAAAATAAAGACACCAATCCAAAACTTCTATAAGTGAGATGAGAATTGCGTTGAATTCCTCCGAAAGAAAGGACAGAGGCAATGTCATATATTCATTAAGATTTTTTTGGTTAATAATAATAACTAAGAGGGTATCTTTCTCTGTCTGTCTCTCTACATAACACAGGAGATGGAATATCAACATGAAATTTATTTAATTCTCTTCAGCAAATTACCCAAAACAAACATACCGAAGAACATGGAGAGAAAGGGCAAAGTTAAACTGTAAGCACCACTAACTAACCAACCAACACCAATCAGCGAGCGAATGACCTTGAATAACGCACCAATCACGTGAAGGGGGCATTTTTGTGTGTCTACAGAATACACATATATATTTATGGGGAAAAATTGCATAAAAACTGTGTGAAAGCGTCAGAGGGGATAAACAGCTCTCAGTTTTAGGTTGGAGTATCAACGGAGAATAATTCCCCATTGTGGGTAGGTAGAATTTCATAGTGTTATACAGTAATATTTCCTGAGCAATAAATTATGCTCGGAACTTGGTCATCAGTAAATATTACTTACTGTATAACAAAACTGTGAGACTTTATCAGAATAAATTTTACCCACAATGGGGAACTATACTCTACCAGAACCACAGTGCACAAGTTCTATTTTTATATCAACAGAGTAATTTAACCACATTCTATGCTTTTAATTATTTAGGTCTTCTAACCCTAATCTTTCCTGAACCTAACCCTAATGTGAAAAGATCCCTAAACTAACTAACTGTAATCTAACTTGTCCTTGGCTTAAAGCGTAACCAAATCCTTCAAAAAAATCCAAGCTGAAACTTGCTAAAAGTCCCATTTTATAGCATAACACTTCAGGGGGGATATTTTATTGATGATGACAACATTATTTATTTGCCAGGTCTCACTAACAACTTGCTCAGTGAGCGTTTCGAGGTCATTGGTGTGCGGTCGTACTCCATTATTGGTAGTAGTTAGTGGTGATGCTTAAAGTTTAACTTGACCGGAGAAAGATCGGTGACACGTTGAGGAGACCATGTGTAATCATCGAGTGGGATGTGAGTAG
>OX235279.1:19188167-19213942 GCA_944472155.2 Trichobilharzia szidati | reverse complement strand
AAACACGAGAAAACCAGGCAGGTTTTAGGCCAGGTAGAGGGTGTATTGATCACATCTTCACCCTTCGACAGATTCTAGAACATAGGCATTCCTACCGGCGTCCGACAATCATTATATTTCTTGACCTAAAGGCGGCTTTCGATTCTGTCGACCGGGAGGTTCTCTGGCGATGCTTGGCTGTAAAGGGAATGCCAAGAAAATACATTGCACTGATTAAGGCACTCTACTCATACTCATGCAGCCAGGTGAGGGCTTATGGCGAGTTGTCATCTGAAGTGGTGACGACTAGTGGCATCCGTCAAGGATGCCCATTATCCCCATTCCTATTCAATTTCATCATAGACGTACTAATGGATTTAACCCTATCACACTTCAGCGACTCAGGGATTGACTTGCTACCAGGGAATAATCTCGTTGACTTAGAATATGCGGACGATATAGTCCTTCTAGGCGAGGACTCTGACAAAATGCAGAGTCTACTGAACACCCTGAGCAACAATCTCCGTATGTTTGGCATGCGATTCGCCCCTGTAAAATGTAAGATGATGCTGCAGGATTGGACCTCATCGACCCCTAGATTAGAAATAGGAAGTGAAGTGGTAGAACACGTTGACCGCTTCAATTACTTGGGAAGTACCATCAGCCCCAACGGGTTGATCTCAGACGAAATTTCAGCACGAATACAGAGGGCTAGGTTCGCATTCGCCAGTTTTCGCCGTCTCTGGCGTAGACGCGATATCCGACTATCGACCAAAGGGCGTGTGTACTGCTCAACAGTCCGCTCCGTCCTCCTTTATGGCTGTGAGACCTGGCCATTGAGAGCAGAAGACATGAAAAGATTAGCTGTCTTCGATCATAGGTGTCTGCGTTCTATCTCCCGCGTGTAGTGGTATAATAAGGTAATCAATATTGAGGTTAGGCGTCGAGTACTAGGTAAGGCGGGGAAATCAATCGACGAAACGGTGAAATTACTTCGACTGAGATGGTTAGGACATGTGCTACGTATGCCTAGTCATCGCCTTCCTCGACGGGCAATGTTAGCTGATATAGGGCCAGGCTGGAAAAGAGCTAGTGGCGGTCAAACGAAAACATGGCACCAATCAATGAAATCTACAACAGTTAATCTAAGCCACGTAGGAAGATGTAGACTTCCTGGTTGGGGTCCTCGGGACGGTAAACACCAATGGTTGGAAACAATTGGTGACATGGCTCAAAATCGTTCTCAGTGGCGCAGATGCATCCACTCCTTGTGACTTATGATTTCCAATTAAACTGTTTTGTTCTCCGTTATTACTATTCCTTTGTCTCACTTCTCTGTTTACTGTCTCCATTATGCATTTCTTCTACTTCCTTCTCTTGCTTTGCGTGCTACATAGATTGTGGCGACTTGAACTGCCGCACAGCAGTGCAAAGTTCTATGTCGAAAACCGACCGACCGACCGACCGGGATGTGAGTAGGAAATGACACGTTGGGTGTTCGGAGATGACATAATGGAAATTGTGTGTGTGTGTGTGTGTGTGTGTGTGTGTGTGTGTGAGGAAGAGAGATGAGAGCTTACAGACAATCCTGGAGCCATCGTAAAGAGGACTGAATAAAAAAAACAGGATGACAATGAGATGAGGAGTTGTTAAAACTCCGATGTTCTACTCGGAACCCAATAATAATAATAAATAATAAACAATTACATATATATATGTATATATATCACCAATGATATTCTCAATTGTGATGGACTGGATTATGCGTCAGACAGTGGGAAACGAGAAGACAGGAATATCCTGGACCGATGTGAAGAACCTAGAAGACCTGGATTTCGCGGATGATTTATGTTCGATGTCACACAAGATCGAAGACTTACTTACAAGCGAAAACCGACAAACTGGTCGAAGAAGCAGGAAAGACACGACTCTAGGTGAACATAGACAAGACGGAGGTTATGAAAATAACCAACAACAACAGCAACATCCAGCGCCAATCACCATCAACCGGAGGGATTGGAAAGAGGTCGCTTCATTCGCTTATCTAACTAAAGAGCGCTGTCTCAACTACTGGAGGAACGGACGGACGAGGATGTCAAATCGAGAATCGGGAAGGCGGGAAACACCTTCATCAACCTGAAACCAATCTGGAAATCTTCGTCACTCAGCATCAACAGCAAAATTCGGATTTTCGATACAAACGTCAAGTCAGTCAGTTCTTCTATACGTACGGATCAGAAACTTGGCGGCGGGTCACAAAGAATATTTCCAACAGCCTGTTGCAGACCTTTATCAACAACAACTGTCTTCGCTCTATGCTGGAGATGAGATGGCCGGAAAGAATCACAAACAAGAAGCTATGGCAACAAACAAAACAGGAACCAATCGCTCAACAAATATGCAGGAGAAAGCGGAGATGGATTGAACACTCGCTGAGGAGGCCGTTCGGTGACATCGCGCATCAGGCCCTCGAGTGGAAGCCGAAAGGCAAGCGGCGAGTGGGACGTCCAAATGTGACATGGAGGAGATCGTGTGAAGAGGAACTGAAACAGTATGGATTAACATGGGTGCAAGTGAAAAGTACAGCAGAAGACAGAAGCAAGTGGAGGCGTGCAGTTGAAGCCCTATGTTCCACTAGGAACCCAAGGGAACAATAATAATAATTATTATATATTATTATATGGTTTAAACATCCTAACTGCTTAACAGCTAGGGCTAGCTTCCACAAACTTTAGGATACGCTCTGCCCCAAACACCTTTTTATAGGTACCTTTAGGAATATGCTCTGACCTTACCTACAGAGATCGATGAGTCCTCCCTATGTATGAGTGTCCACTCTACAACTCTTCCCTAAGAAAGATGTGTACATCAAGCTACCCTATATGGGCGAGGCATCATAGCAGCTTGATAACTAGACAAAGATTGAACGCCGTTGTGGTTAAAAAGACTTTTTATGCAGCTAATATCATGATAATTGAGAATGTGAAACCAATATATCCATCCATCTAAGCCCTTTCAGCATGCGAAAAATGATGTCACATTTCACTGTATCTACCAGTTTGAATGTATGTGTGGACACACACACATGCATAGGGAGGACTCATCGATTTCTGCAAGTAAGGGCTGGTTTCACAGCATATTTCTAAATGGCTCCAGAAACAAATGGAATCTTCCGAACCCATTAATGGTGAGAACAGACGAAGACTTAGCTCCTCTATTGCGAAACATCTTACAGAGAAGACAGGATATAAAATTGACGTTAACACATCTTTTAAACGTATCTATCTAGAAAAGCGTGTTTCGTGGAGGGCGTATCCTAAAGTTTGTGGAAGCTAGCCCTAGCTGGCAGTTAGGAAGTTCAAACCACCTTCATGCGTTCAAAGCAGCAATTCGTCATCACACCAACTAAACCTACCTTCCTTGTTGGTGGTTAACTTTGTTTTGATCGCCACCAGCCAGTGCAGATGTACTACTATGTTACCTCTGTAATTTGGTTTAGTCGTTCATTTTCATTGTTATTTTCACCTTCAATATTTCCACGTATGCATGACATTCCTATGACAAGTCCGTCTGTGTGTGTGTGTGTGTGTAGTGGATCAGATTGTTCGAAATGTGTGTTGCACGCAAAGATGCACATTACACGCGCACACACACACACACACACACGATTCAGACAGACAAATTAGGTCTTCCTTCTTACTTATTGCTTTAACTAATCTATTCGTTATTATAATGTGAATAAAAAGAATTTTGAAAAAGCAAATCACAGCATAAATGGTGTTACATATATAACACATTCGAACTACAAAATTTAAAACAATCAAATATAGAAGAGAAAAAACCCAACGCTACACTGACTCACTCACCTTGTATGATTTCTGGTTTCAAGCATTAACTGTGCTGCTAAATGCTGAATCCTCAATGGAAGTAATGTCAAATTGCCAATAACACGTATACAAATATCATCCGCTTTCAGCTCATCTCTAAATGGGAAACAAGAGTATTCATCACACAGGAGAAAAGAACACTAACTTGTTATCTAATAATTCACAAAGTTTCTCTTCTGCCAGATTCATTAAGAATGAAACTTCTTCTGGTGATCGGTTGAAATTGTCAATGCTAAAAGTGAAAATTGACACTTCTTCAATGCCTACATCACGACACCACTGTAAAGTCTACAATAAATTAAATAAATAAAAGAATAAATAAATAAACTAATTAATCAATGAACAAAGAAATGAATGAATGAATACATAAATGAATAAATAAGAAAATAAATGAATGAATTATTAAATAAATGGATAAATAAATAGATAAATAAATGAATAAATGAATGAATTAACTAATTAATTAATGAATAAATGAATTAATCAATTAATTAATCAATAAACGAATAAATAAATAAATAAATCAACAAATGAATGAATAAATGAATCAATCAATAAATGAATAGATAAATAAATAAACGAATAAATAAATAAATACAGAGCCAAAGAAATATATACCTCAGAAAGTTTTGAAAATCCGTGTAAATGACCATCAGACTTTCTCATCATTCTACGATCAGCAAACCGTCTGTTACCATCCATAATAAAGGCGATGTGCTTTGGAACTGGTCCATGCTTAATGGCATGCATACACATTCTTTGTAAAATGCCATAATTCACCTCTGAACGAGTCCACGTCATTTAAAAACGACTCTCTGTTAGAAGAAAATGATTAAAACAAAATAGCTTGCTGCTGTAGTAAGAAATCTTGTGGCCATAGATAAAATCTTTATTACACAGAGAGAGCTTCCTTTGTATAGGTGTACCGATAGTACGATAGCCCTCCCCCCCTCCCGACGGGCATTACTAGCTGATATAGGTGCAGGTTGTTAAAGAGTAAGTGGTGCCATGCCAAACAAAAACATGGCCTCAGCAATCCATGAAACCTCTGACAGTTAAACTGAGTCGGGGCCCTCGGGACTCTAAGAATCAATGGCTGGAGACAATCGGTGACATGGCTCAAAATCGTTGTCAATGGCTTACGCAGATGTATTCAGTCTCTTGTGTAATCTTTCATATTCCTTTCTACCATTACTCATTCTGTTTCACTTTTATACTTGTCAAAACTCTATTGATTGATTCTCTTCACTCATCCATCCTCTTGTCCACCTTTGTGTGCTATTTGGAACGTGGCAACTCGAACTGCTGTGTAGAATGCTGAAGACTGTCAGGCAGTGGGGTGAGTGGTGTCCCAGTGGACTACATAGTTAACGTCGTTGTCGATAGGCACTTGACTTCGTGCAGTAAATTTGCTAAAGGGATTTTGTCTGACTTGGAGCATCCAACACAGCACCCTCAGCTTTCATCTTGCATCTCCTCAGGTAGAACAAGAAGTAACTTCAGAAAACTGTATGCTCGCACGTCTAAGTATAAATATTCTATGATGCCATACTTGGCACGTATTTTATGTGATGAAAATAGTGTCAGGCAAGAATTAACTAACCTTTTTTTCATCTAGTAAATAAACAATCTCCTCCATCCATCCATCTTTATATACCTTCAAGTTTTACTTTTATTATTCTTATTATATTTATGGTCCTGTTGCTTCTTTGTCCTACTTTCATAATTGCAAACATCAACTTATATCTATGACTGCTGTAATCTTTGTTTTTCCCCTCACCATATCATGTAAAGAGAACATTATATTCAATATTTTTCTAACCATGCTAGGATTTCTATACCGCATCGACAATACTGTGTGAAACAAGCCCACGGCAATTTTCACTTGTATTATTATTATTACCTTAGCTGTTATCATTACTATTATTTCTATTTTATATGCTGCATGTTTTTGACATTACCCCTATTGTAAATGTGGAAATTTTCCTGTGTGATTAATTTTATTTATAATTTGAGGAAATTAGATGCAAGATATTGTGATAAATGCTGAAATAACCATTCTGTATCACAAGTACTGTTTTTGGAATAAAGTAAATTATTATTATTATTACAAAACAACATTCTTTTGTAAACACACAAACATTCATGACATTATAAAACCAGTGAAATTTGAAATACACATATATTTATAAATAATTAAAAGTGTATTTACAATGTGTGTACACTACAAACGGTTTAAAGAAGGGTTACAGTCACTTGAATTCGACAACACAGGGTAACGCTGAGAGCGAATGCGCGTTCACATCTAGTAGCTCTCTATACCCAGTGCCAACAGCGTCCACTGCAGCTGCCCTGACCCCCGCTCGCCGTGACCGTTCAAGAACCCAACGGAGCCCGAATGGAAACGTCATCAGTCGCTGCTATTATTGCCAACGATACGGGAAGAAGGCCCGTATATGTGGTCACAATCGCCAGCCGAATCGCAGTAATTCCCCCGCTTTTAATTTATCTACATATTCTTGTAATCGGCAACCCTTGATGTTATGGGGACATATTAATGGAGTGCCATCTAGAGTACTCTTAGACACTGGTGCGTCGGTATCCATCGTAAAGACTTCTTTCCTTCGACGCTTGCCCCAGTACTCATCGCCGGTAGCCACTCACAATGTCTTGACGACAGTTAACGGTGCTAAACTGGAAGCCCGATCTGCTAGAGACTTACAGTTGCACTTTGGAGACCTAAATGTGCGCCATCAGTTTCTCATCTGTACCCGGCCGAAAGCTGCTACCTTGACGTGGTGGTCGGGCTTGAGCACCGCAATGACCCGACAGGCTATACTGGCTGAGACTTATGTCGCTTGAGGTCCTACCATGCCAGAAAGGTTGTTTGGATAGCGGTTAGACAAAAAGCAATTACCCAACCCAACGCTATGACTCAAAGTAAATCACAAAATATCACGCCGGATCGGTCGGGGCCCTGATTAACAACGACCGCGCTTCCTGCTGCCGTGTCACAGGGTAGAAGTGATAGATATGCTACTGACACACCGAATGAAAAAGAAAAAACAAAAACAGGCCGTGTGTGACTGGCCTCAAGCAGTTGTCCCCTGGGCTCTGCGGTCACGCAACCAACTGACCTCATCAGACGTCAGAAAGTCTACAACTAGGATGAAGTGTCACTAGGTTTTGAGGTACACATGGATGTCTGACGCAAATGGGGAAGCAAAGGGAACCATTCAAATGGCTTATAGCTTCTAGCCTCACATAAGTGAAACAACAACATAGACGTTATATACTGTATTATCTTCGCCACAGAAAGAATCGAAGCGCCTTCAACAGATTTCATCACCACACTCTATTCATATCGTGGAAGTAATGGGAAAAATACTTTGGGTGAGTTAAAATATTAAAAAACAAAAAATAACGAACTAGTAGAGAAAATTATCATAGCAACGTGGAGGTTAAACATGCTTTAAGTTAGCCACTGCTAAACCCAAGCTTACGACAACTCTAAACTTATTCTAACCTTTGAGTCGACAATGCCTTTTTATGGCAAATGAAGATTTTATATATCCACTATGTTCTGAAATAACGCTAATCGTGCTTAAAAAGAGAGCTGGGTGCTGAATTAAGTCTTTTCGTCCTAAAATAACGCTGTTCTGTGCTTAATATGTCCTATGAGGGCTGGCAAAACGCTGATAAGCAAACCCAGAAGGTTCTGATCTACTCCTGGAAATGCGTAGAAAAAGAACATAGTGCTGAATTAGTGCTAGGCATGCTGAAAACCTGCACTGAATTCTAGTCTGTGCCATTAAAGAACCCATTTCAGAACAGATACAGAAATTACTCACTATAGAATGTTAGAATTATTACAGGATTATTAAGATTTAGTTCAGCATTATAATAAGCTTGGGAATATAAAAAAGTAGTTGACATTCAGTAGCTTTCCAACGATTTACCTCATTAAATTTGCGGAACTTATGTTGGAATACGTAATGTGTCAAATGCTGACGTTAGTTAAGTAATGGGGAATGGTATGATTCACACTGCGAAATTTGGGCTACCGATATCACATACTAAAAATTCCATACTTGTACCAAAAATACTGTGTGGTTTCAAACTATAATCAAAATAAAAAATACCATACACACTCTCGCTGTAGCGGAAATATTTTAAATGAGCGCACTGATGTACAATGTTCCAATATGTATTCAGCACAAATTAGTTTTTTTAATTGAGATTATAAGGTTTAAGCAGATAGACGCTTCCCTGGGATATCAATTAATCTCTGCCTTAAACACGAAAGAAAGCATAAATTCCTAACTTAGGTATTCTTCATGTCGGATCTATTATCCAATTTCGTTTCTTTTTCCAGGCAAATGTAAATAGATTTCAGGTCTTTATTCTCGCTTCTCAGGCGTGAGGTGAAGGCTCCCGGTCCTTAGTTTTTTTAATTTTAACTTTGCTTTGTGGCAAACTGTAGCTTATTTTTGTAATAGTTATGTTGTGGAGTTGAATCCACTTGAGTATGTTTATTTTTATTCAAACTCATTTCATTTCATAAGGTTGTCGAAACGGAACTGTCAGGGGTTTTGACAGTTGCTAATAAAAAGCAATAATGTTTGACCTGCTTGAAAATTTGGCTTTTAAACTGATACACATCATAAATTTGAAAATAAATATTCATGAATCGTGTATTAAACATACTGCTTTTACACATGAAAATATTTTTATAATATTATATAATTGTTTTCAGAAAGCCGTAGTGATCCTAACCATAGCACAGTTTCCGTTTTAGGCTGGGATTCCATCTTGATGAATATGCTATCGAAAAATCAATGACCCTGTTCCACTGATTGTGAATCCGAAGTACGTTTCACCTTGATTTCACTGAGAAACATTGATAAATGTCCCTTCATAAGCACGTGATCATTTCCCATGTGAAAATAAGGTGTGGCAGGTGTCATTTCGTATCTCGAAATGAGTCGTTGTATTAACCAGTATTACCGTCATTACCTCTAAAACCTGCAGCCAACATGAAAAACGTATGCCCTTATACTTCTGTTGCTTTGTACAGTTGAAAATAGTCTACGAAATAATAAAAACGTGCTCATATTATCTCGCTACATTTACTGCCCCACTTGAACACTACCATTGGCTCCATGAGATGCCTGATGTAGTACATTAATCATCATACAGAGTGGATGATGACTGTGGAGTTACTGGAAAAAATGTCATTGTCCACCAGTACGGCTTTCTATACTGCTCGAATTAGGTTCTGGTTTCGCTAAAGTGACACATACTTTGCAGATCCATTTAAATAATACTGTAGCAACTTAATCACTTACTGCTGCCAACAAATTTGACAAGAAAATTGTCTAGACACCTTTTTCTGGTTGTGATACCGGGAATGTATTAACTAATTACACAAAGCACCCTCCTCATTTACCGTTGTGTTTATCTATTTATGGATACTTATGACTTCTTTTGGCATTTCGGGTCGGCTGTGAGATTTATATTTAATTATTGTGGACGTTAGCATGGATATCTTGTAACGAATAGACCTGATACTTATGGAGACGATGTACGGTTCCCCATTTAGACTGAAGGGTGTATAGGAATCCCGTGTTTACGTTTGTCATGACGGGTCTGTGCAACATGAAACGTTTATTCTTTGCTCACGCGTAAATATCGGTCCACTGAACTATCCTATGGGTGAGCTGACAGAAGTCAGGTAGCGTTTACAACATCAAATTCAGTATTGGATAAAGTCATGTCCTGTCCAATACACTTAACATGCCTACACGCATTTTATTTTGCTGGGCGCCAACTGAATTTTCTGTGCGACAGCAGGACACGTTCTGAGAGTCTTCAGCTAAATAGGTTAGGATATATATTTATCAGTGAGACCTAGGTGGTAAGCAGAACAAGAAAATAACACATGGTACCAACTCGCCTAACTGTTTGTCAAGAATACAAAGACCCAAACCTCCATATCCTTAGACAACACAGCATCGGCCGAAGTGGTGTCGAAAAATAACATCATTTCTATTGACCTTCACCCACGTATGATCATCTATGCGTTGGCCCAAAAGTAAATCGTGTCACCAACATACGGTTTAGACTAACTTCACTTACACCTGTTTCGAAGGTAAAAAATATGCCCGTTAACATTTAATAGCATACAGTTGAGATAAAGCATTATTGTAGTTGTCACATAGGTGTTAAATTTGATATTCGTTGCGAGAATCATAGAAAATGTAGGTGGTAAGAATAAAGACGCATGTTGCTTAACATCACACTGATAGAGACATAATGGCTGGGTGTGACTGGATAAACAACGAGATTGATGCGACTTAATAAGGTGATTTTTCTGTCAAACGTGTGGCCTGAATGTGATTGCATCCAGGTTAAGACCTTAATTGGTGTTGAAGTTATACAACTTGAGGGGTACATGGATAACATAAGTAATGTTAAATGGACGATGGTGTTTGTATTAAACGCGCTGCCACATATACCACTATCTTGAAATTATATCATACATATTTAATGAACGAGATTTACCCTATTCTCCACAGTTACTGCAAAACTGTTAGTCAGCAAATTTGCCATTGCAAAGCCTAATATGACGAGGAATATTAATTCACCTTAAACTATTCGCCTTAAACAACAGGTCCTCTGTGTGCAGAAGGGGCGATTCCAGACAACACTACTGCCCTGGCCTGCAGTGGAGACTATACATTCATGAATTTGTTTAATTATTTTTCCTAATTTCTCTCACATTCAGTGTATTGTTATGTTGATGCTGTCGAAATGTAGTCCACTGACATTATTATTAACTCGGTGTTATTTAAAAACTAATATTGTTAATAACACTAATCACTCACTTTTATGTATTTATAACTGTAGAACGTGATGATAAAGCTATCGAAAAACATTTTTCAGTATCTATTCCTTCAAAAAATTTTATTGGGCACTTTTAATCACTCAATATATATTCCCGAATTCAATCAAATAGTCCTGAAATACGTGTTGGTTCTATTAAACTAGCTATTTATGCCGCTTGAACAAATTCGAAGTCATCTGCGATTGAATTCAACTAGAAGTTACTCTCATGATTTCACCCTTGCTCACCTAATCTAGTAGTGAGACTGTTTACGGCGTAATCTGGATGATTCCGATCATGTAACCGGTACTCTCAACGTTTGCGTTACATTATAGCGTGATTCGTCATATATATATATATTTGTTTTTAGACTAGCGCAAGCGCTTCCCAGTTCCATGATTGTAACCAGTAACTCTCTCACTAATTAGTTATGGTTAATCATACAAAGAAGCCACAGACTCGGCCACCTATTAACCTGGTGATTGATAGCACATATATGCTAGCAACAAAGAACAACACAACTCCCACAAATCATGAAAGTGTCGCACAGATCGACAAAACTCCCCAAGCGTCCTGCTAATCGCGACAGATAGATAGACTATATGATAGACAGCTAATCAATATGGTGTGACCTTCTCGTCGCGATTATTGGTCAATTTATTGTAACTCACACCACGTGATGTGACCTTGAGTGTTCTTTGTTGTCTGTCACTCTATTTGTGTGTACATGTAATTAATTAACTGTTCATTTTGTCCGTCCCTTCAATACTGTTCGGTACGTTATTGTCCCTTTTTTGAATGACAGTGGATTTGTATATTTTTCTTAGTGTAATTGTATGATTTATTTTATGTTTTAGAAACAGATAAAGTTTAAGTCAAGTCATTCTGTTTCAACTATAGCTAAGCCAACACTCTGTGTCGTCAGTATTGAGGAAAGACTAAATCTGTAGGACAAAAATAATCCTACACGTCCAACTGCCGCGCCACTACCACCTACTGTGCTTGGAAATGATAGCAAAAATTTGCTGACAACTATTAGTAGTATCGCTCCTGCAAACTCAGCATCTGGTCCTGACATAGACCTCTTCACTACAACTTAAATACGTGTCACCAAACTTCAGACACCAAGTCCAGCTTCAACACTTTCTTGAGAAATAGAACGACTAAAGGTGTCTGTAGAAGAGCTGAAGAATGAGATGCGGGATATAAGGTGCAGCAAGTGTGTGAATACAAGATGTTCAGAAAATATGGCCAACTATCTGAACTGTCAACGCAGATTAGTGACATAATATCTCAGGTCTGAGAATTTACACCTCTGAGCATCCTGACCAGAACAATAAACCCTGAAGAACTTGACACAGAATCAGTAACTAAGGTAGACATCTTGATAAACTTCCTCACAACAGAGGTTATCAGAAGACTATATACTAAACTAAGTGTGATTGTCTATAACATACCGGATAATGAGGGGTTGAAAAAGGTTCAAAGTACCTTACTTAGGGTGGCGAAAATACCTAACTCCCCAACAAAGTGTCACGGACTTATAAAGAGTCAGCACGACCACTGCTGCCTTATACGCCTACGGATTGAAACACAAAGTGAGGTTAAGAAATTCACCAATTCACAACGTATCCTATTACAGGATACGAGCTACAAAAAAATAAAAGTAATAGCAGACAAGGTAGTGATTTAAAGGCGTGCTTACAATCACCTCACTAAGCCTAATGGTAGGAAGGGCAAGTTACCGAAAGAAATATACCCACGACCAGTGTGTTAGAACTCATAGCTCCCCCTTTAAAATCTCACAATAGTAGCCCCACAGAACATGACACCAACGGAAGGACTGGTGAATTATGAACTTACTTCTAAGTTAGACCCTCTACCATCGATCTAGACATTCCTCTGGATAACCCTATGACAGAAGTAAATGTCTCTTGTAGGTCGACAGCATACTCCCTTAGCCATAGCGTGAGAGTTCAAATGGAATTTGGTAATAAAACATGCCGAAATACACCACTCGTAACGAAAAATCCCCCGCATTCTCAAACTCCTAAGAAGAATCCACGCTGTAAGGCATATAATATACAAAATTTTAACCAACAACCACATTTAAAGCAGAATTAAGGCCATACGGTCCACGGAAAATAACTACAGAACATACTCGTATACTAAGCCAGGTCACACTAAAGACCACACCAGCGGCTGGTGTAACAAAACCATCACGCTAAAAGGGTACAAGTGGCAACACTCAGAGCTCAGCCTCCAACCACTCTGGGTCTTTAACGTATAACACATATAATTTGACAGAATATATGGCACAAGTATGCTGGGAATTAAGCCGCAGTGAAGCAATGCATATAACGAAACCCATGCAAGGACACTTAGAATGTCTACAAACAATAGGCAGATTAATAAGTCATGGGCATCACAAGGCATCAATGATTTTTATCCACTACATCCCTGTCAGTGCTGACCAAACAAGTGGTGGCGATGTTAACTCTTCTGAACCCATATCACTAATGTCAGTTCCATATCGGGAAGAAAGCAGACACAGTCTAGAGCACATACAGTTATTAATCACATTCAATGCTTATACAGGCATAGGTCAAACAAAAACTCCTACCCAAGTCTCCAACCTACCGAAGCCTAGAACTACCTCATCCCATAATAAAACTCATTATTCAGTGAAACAAATAGATGGTAACTCGATACACATACGTGAACATGATTATTACAATTATATTATTGTTCCCTTGGGTTCCTAGTGGAACATAGGGCTTCAACTGCACGCCTCCACTTGCTTCTGTCTTCTGCTGTACTTTTCACCTGCATCCATGTTAGTCCATACTGTTTCAACTCTTCTTCACACGATCTCCTCCATGTCACCCTTGAACGTCCCACTCGCCGATTCCCTTTCGGGTTCCATTCGAGCGATGGCCTGACGCGCGATGTCACCCAGCAGCGGCCTCCTCAGCGAGTGTCCAATCCATCTCCACTTTCTCCTGCATATTTGTTGAGCGATTGGTTCTAGTTTCGTTTGTTTGTTCCCATAGTTTCTTGCTGGTGATTCTTTCCGGCCATCTAATCTTCAGTATGGGGCGAAGGCAGTTGTTGTTGTTGATAAAGGTCTGCAACAGGCTGTTGGAAATATTCTTTGTGACCCGCCGCCAAGTGTCTGATCCGTACGTATAGAAGAATTGACTGACTAGACGTTTGTGCTGAAAGTCCAAATTTTGTTGTTGATGCTGAGTGACGAAGATTTCCAGATTGGTTTCAGGTTGATGAAGGTGTTTCCCGCCTTCCCGATTCTCGATTTGACATCCTCGTCCGTCCGTTCCTCCAGTAGTTGAGACAGCGCTCCTTAGTTAGATAAGCGAATGAAGCAACCTCTTTCCAATCCCTCCGGTTGATGGTGATTGGCGCTGGATGTTGCTGTTGTTTGTTGGTTATTTTCATAACCTCCGTCTTGTCTATGTTCACCTAGAGTCGTGTCTTTCCTGCTTCTTCGACCAGTTTGTCGGTTTTCGCTTGTAAGTAAGTCTTCGATCTTGTGTGACATCGAACATGAATCATCCGCGAAATCCAGGTCATTTTGGGTTCTTCACGTCGGTCCAGGATATCGCTGTCTTCTCGGTTCCCACTGTCGTCTGACGCATAATCCAGTCCACCACAATTAGGAATATCATTGGTGATAATACGCACCCTTGTCTGACTCCTGTGTTTACTCCAAGCGCCTCGCTGAGTTTTCTGTTGTGGATCACTTGACATGTGCTGGTGGACACTAATTGTATCACAAGGTTGTTATGCCATACGGAACCCATGGAGGCCGAACCACACATGGGCCCGACCAACGAGCTTAAATACTTCAAACACTACTTCGACTCACAGCTTTACTTAATCTTTATTAATTCTCGATCTATCCCAAACAAACTACCGATGATTAGGGCACACACGCTGGTATATAAATTACCAATAATTAGATAAGCATCGATAGGTATTCACATTTTCGATGTTACAGGAACGGTGGTAAGGGAGAAGGCTGCCTAATGTGCTTCCTGAACACACTTACTGTATTACGGCTAGAGAATAGGGAACTCAATGACATGCACGATACCCTATGGGTCAAGGTACACTTCAAAAGCGCTACACTACTAATAGGATGTATCTACAGAGCACGTGGCACCTTTAGTGATTACGAGACACAACTTATAAATGTACTGGAGCAAGTATCCACTCTTCCATACGAGCATGAGATCAGGTGTGGAGACTTCAACCTACCCAAAATCAACTGGGATTTATTAACATGCCTAACTAAATATGACAAGTTATAAATAAATAAATAATAGTATATTCTCATTTTGTACATGAGGGACGCCAGTTTACAGGCATCATCAATATGATAAATTACATATACGATTAGTAAACATATTTAATAATAGTAATTTAATAAAATACATTTTTTCCTACCTGTGTAGGACACACCAATTGTACAGGCATGGATAAGTATTATTTAAATTACATAAATTTGGTTCATGGTAAAATTATAAGGTTGCAGTCATTTTGTCTATGGGACCAATATGATAACTAGTCATTCAATGTAGCACATCAAGAAATATAGAAGTATTGTATAATAATAATAATATATATTTCGTATAAATGGGTAAGTTTACATGAAATGCATGCCATTTTTACAGGCACGATCAATTATGTTACGAATAACAATTGTTAATTAGCATACATTGTCACTTTTTCAGAAAGTTCATATTGTTGAGTTATAGTACAAGCAATCAGAACAGATTCTTATTAAATATTAATTTGTAAATATTTCACGAAGGTCACCATCGAAGTTGAGCGACAACCCGAAATTCGTTCCATTTCCCGATGATAGTTATGACCAATCGATAAACAACATATATTTGTGTGAGTGCTATGCCTTCAAATGCTTGAACGCTATTTTAGGAATTGAAGAAAATCTGGCGCAGCTGCAAAATGGTATAGAATGCAATTATGAATAATACATTATTAAAAGTATATTTACAAGATAAATACAAGAAGCTATGTAGTACTTGAAATGATAATACACATTTGCAATGTATGATGCTAACCATATTGGTCTTACCATGGAAAACTATGACGCTTTCTATGAAAATAACACATCCATGAACTATAATTCGAGGACTCTGCACACAACAAAGTCATGTATGAATATTTACTTCAAGCTTTATTTTTTTCCCAGGCACTTATAATCCATCCACCAAAGACCTGGTTTTTTTGTTAATGCGAAGACAATACTCCTGTATTTCCTGTTGTGTTGCACTCACTGACAATCTAGCAGATTTTTCCAACTTTGCACAGAAATGATTGTATATAAGTGAAAAGGCTGTTTTATACTACTGGGATTAACATTTATCAAGTGTATGTATAATCTCCAGCGAACATGTAAAGCATATCTTGCTACTGCCTGTAAATTGTGATTGGATTATATGGTTCTGTTTCTGTAACAATTTGATGATGCCTGTAAACTGGCGTCCCTCACGTACTGTACTATGAGAATAAATTTATTTATTTATTTATTTACATGGAGGAATTACTTCAAGCTTTATTTTTTCCCGAGTATTTGTAATCCATCCAAAACACACTTGGGTTTTTTTGTTAATGCGAAGACAATACTTCTATATTTCTTGATGTGCTACATTGAATGACTAGTTATCATATTGGTCCCATAGACAAAATGACTGCAACCTTATAATTTTACCATGAACCAAATTTATGTAATTTAAATAATACTTATCCATGCCTGTACAATTGGTGTGTCCTACACAGGTAGGAAAAAATGTATTTTATTAAATTACTATTATCAAATATGTTTACTAATCGTATATGTAATTTATCATATTGATGATGCCTGTAAACTGGCGTCCCTCATGTACAAAATGAGAATATACTATTATTTATTTATTTATTCTCAAACATGAGTGTTGTTGTTTTTATCATCAGAGCAACCGAACTTTACGCGAGAAAAGGGTGTAAATGAGAAGAGGGAAAAAATTTCAGCTTCATTAGAGTCCTAGGAAGTTGAGATAAAATGGAGTATAATAGTGATTAGGTAGAAGGATTATCGTGAAATATATAAGTGACGTTTCAGAGAGAAGTGGCTTGAAGGGTTAGAACCTGTTGGATATAGTGACCTGTAGGATGTCTGGCGAACTTCGCATTAACAAATAAAGCCCAAGTACGTTTTGGATGGATTACAAATACTTGGGAAAAAAATAAAGCTTGAAGTAATTCCTCCATATAACTTTGGTGTGTACGGCATCGAGTCTTATTCTTGATGATAATTTAAAATAGGTAATGCACTTGTATACTTTTGTCAGCATTTTCTTCGTAACATCACAAGTGAATAGTACTCAAGGTAGGCTATTAATAATGACAGTTTGTGTTTTCTTATAAACGGGTGTTTTCAAGAAATGCAAGCTATTTTGCAGACAAGATCAGTTATGTTGTAAGTTACAATCATGAAGTATTATAAATCAATACTTTTTTATTGGTGTAAAGGTATATTTCACAACTGTAATCCAGGTTGCGTCGTTGGTGAAGGCAATGCGCAATTCACGAGGGAATTGTAAGTTATGGGACCAATAATGTTTGCAGATCATTTGTCATTGTAAATGGGCAAATATCTACATTCTTCATTCACATTCAAAAAGTTAAATGGAAGCTGAAATGGTGAGAGACAAAAGAAGACAAACAACAACAACGCAAAAGAAAGCAATTGGAGTACTTAGGGAGTGATGAATATGTATATATACATTTATATTCTGTTTAGTAATTACAGTTATTTTGGTGCACTAACTAACTATTCCCGTGATGCTAACTTTTATATTGTGTGAACTAATATTATTGTCCTGTGTAAAAATGTCTATCATGTACTTCCAATAATATAAAAATTTATAATTGTAGTTTGTTGCAACTACACGTTTAATGAACTTAAAATATCTATGTTGGACGAAAAAGTGGGTGTAGGATTCAGACGCAGAAGTGCACTGTCATCTTTGAGCAGTCTGGTGACTGAGGAGATGAACACTGTGAGTGTGTTTGCATCGCGCACATCAGCTGGTAGTCTATTCCAAATGACTGAAAACTTATTTATGAAGAAAGTATACCGTATGTAAGTCTGACAATGCCCTATAGCAGCTAGGTTGTGATGATTTCTAAGATTGTAACTGATGACAGCGGTAGGTTTAATTATTGGCTCGGAGGAGTGCACGAGCAGATTAGTTAGCTTGTAGTAAAAAATCAGGTTTAGCTTAAGACGTGTTTTCCAGAGTAGTTCTGAACTTAGTCTGTCGCAACGTTCATAGTATTGGAGACCACTTTCTAAACCAAGAATTCTTAAGGTGAATTGCCGTTGCACTCCTTCTAACTTAAGCTTGTCATTTTGTCTGAGTCCGCTAAGAATAAACGGGTAGTATTCTAAAATAGGTCGGACACATACTTTATATAATAAAACCCTAGTTTCACAACAAAAGAAATTGCGAGTTATGCATCCTAGGAGCCTTCGTGTTTTACTTCTGGCATAATCAGTTTGTTCAGAGAACGTTAAGTTACTAGAGTATCTGATACCGAGATCTACGACTGAGTTGAGCTTGGCTAGTTTACGCCCATTTATTTCAAGATTCAGGTCAAGGTTACTGTTTCCGATACAAATCCAGCCGCATTTATCAATGTTGAACTTTAGACAGGATTCAGTACACCATGTTGCGAGACTACTTAGTTCAAGATGTATTTTATTCACCATATCGCTTAGTTCATGAGCGTGGCAGGAGTAAACGACTTTGAGGTCGTCAGCATATAGGAATGATTTACCTGAGGTGAAGCAGTTGCAAATGCTGTTAATGTATACTGTAAATAAGAGTGGACCTAGGACACTACCTTGCACAACCCCACTTGTGATCTGTCTGGGATGAGACAACACAGATCCAACCTTGGTTATTTGTACCCTGTTGCTTAGAAACGATTTTAACCAGCTTAGTAATGGATTGCGAATCCCACATGAATACAGCTTCTCAAAGAGAATACTGTGAGATACCATGTCAAATGCCCTAGATATATCGAAGTAGAGAACAACAACTAGCTTACGTGCTTCGCGACTACTAGTGACGCAGTTGAAAAAGTCGAAGTGGCAAGTAACGCAAGACCTATTTTTGAGAAATCCGTGTTGAGACCTTGTAACAAGAACTTCCTTAAGTAGATAGTCTGACAACTGATCTTTGACAACTTTCTCCATGACTCGCGAGACAACTGGGATTATATTTATAGGTCTGCAATTGCGAACGTCTGCCTTATCACCAGATTTGTGGTGTGGAATTATGAAGCTAGTTTTCCACTCATTAGGGTAAGTGCCAGTATCCATCGATATCGAGAAGAATTTAAGAAGTAGTAGGGGTATGTCACACCCACTGTTTTTGAAAATTATAGAAGCAAGGCCATCTGGTCCCGTGCTAGTGGAAGGTTTCAGGCTTTTAACTGCTTGTTCTATTAATTGGTCGGTGAACACTATGCTTCCGAGGAAAGAGCTAGTAAGGGGGCCGGTTTCACCAGGAATGCGCGTTTCTAAACTGAAGTTTGCAAACCACTCACTGAATATTTCACAGATAGTGGCAGGCACATTGTAGATAACTTTGTCATGCAGTAAATAGGGGATGTCCCTCGTCGACTGCATTCGTTTTTTAAGTGTTGTTAAGTTATAAACTTTGGAGGTGCTTTCAAGTGCCCTTAATTCTTCGTCGAGGTCCTTTTGAGAGCGTTGGCGCTTGATAGATTCAAGAGACTCATGGATTGAGTGCATTAGTGATATATCCTTAGTTGAATAGTACTGTTTCTTCAACTTCCTTAACTTATTGCGGCATGCCCTCGGAATGTAATCAGCTTGGTGTCTACTTAATTTCACTACCTTCTTAGGAGCAACAGTATCTAGACAAAGGATAACATTCCTGTAAAATAGGGACACTACAGTCTCCAGGGTGTCAGTGGTAAAATATTCATCCCAGTGACAGAGTCGAATGAGTTCTTGGACTAATCCCCAGTCTGTATGTTTGTAACTACGACAAATCAAGCTCCCTGAATCCTGTATTTAGTGGTGAGAAAGGCAGAGAGCAGAGTACCATTCTATGGTCACTACTGGAAAATCTGTTACCAACATAGGTGGAGACTGGGATTGTGTCATGACAAAACACAAGGTCCAACATGTTGTCACCACGAGTAGGTGTCTGGACGTGTTGCTGCCATCCATAACAATCGATAGTGGCAAGTAATTCGTCGAAGCGTTGGGGGCCGGAACTACTCAACCAATTGACTTCTGGAAGATTGAAGTCCCCTGCAATTATTTTGTAATTAGTACTAAACGATGAGGCGTGTGCGAATGATTTAGCTAATAACGCATCAGTTTCTTTGGTTGACCTTGGTGCTTGATAAACACAGCCTATGAGAAGCTTGTACTTATCGCCTTGTAAGACGACCCAGAGTGAATCAGGTACCTCGTTCAGTATTTCATCTTCCACCTTACTGGCTACGAATGAGATATGTATATATATGAGACATCCTCCACCACGCTTGCAGTCTCTATTTGCACGGTGTACAGTGTAATCATCTATGCCTATATGCACATCAAGTACAGAGTATGAGCACCATGATTCAGTAATGAGAGCTACAGTAGGCTTGGCGATAAATAATAATGCCCTTAGTTCAGATATCTTATTGATTAAGGAACGTGCATTAATAAGCAATATCGTTTTGAATAATTAACACCTATTATATACTTCTGCAACTCTCTGTCGGTTTCCTTGTGTCTTCTTCTCTTTTCAAAGGTACTGCCTCAAACGAAAGCACTGAAACAGTGCCACTATCCTCAACTAATTCGGAATATTGCTAGCCCACCTGGTGAATAACGGAACCACCTCTATCATGAAATCTGCTGACAAGTTCAAAGTTGGTCTCATATACAACTGGAATTATGGTGTACTCACCGGTGAATTTGAAGTTTTATGGACTTTCAAACACTCTATGAATCATTTACTTACAATTACTGTTCATTCCGCATCTCTTATATTTCACGTCAGCACCTGTACAAAAATGCTACTTAACTTCCACAATTAACGTAATCGTTTATAATTCCCGCGTGAAATTGACATACCGTATTTTTTTTCAATAACAGTTTTGATTTGATGCTATATCTCATGAATTATTCAGTTGAAAGCATATCTCGAAAATTACCTATTGCCTTATTTGTACATTTCTTTTTAAATATTTCTCTCAAATTTACCAGTATTCAATCTATTTCTAGATTAACAAATCATATATATTCTATAAGTTCTAATTAGTGTACATTTGTTCATGCCTGTAAAAATGGCTGGTTTCTGTTCCAGAAATAAAATTATTATTATTATTAAGTCACGGGATACTACAAACTGGCTTAAGATATCACCATAACCTAACTCTGTTTGTGCGTCAACAACGCAAGAGCTTATATATGATACGGAGGTCGGACTGGGTGTCTGTACATCGGGGTTAGAGTGCAGTGAGGTGGTCCTAGGTGCCATGGGTCGTACCAGTGATTCGGGACACTTGGAAAATTTACCATGTGTTCCTGGATATAAGGATAGTAGATGTTGGGCCTGGGTTGACGGTTAAAAAGCATAGCATCAAATGGTCTACCCATCCACGTGCTATCCATCATACCGGTACACACTTTCGTGTTGGTTTTATAACTTAAAGGAAATTGAGAGGGAAGGTGCTTTGGTTGTAAGACTTTGGGGGTTTTGGGGCCACAATTAGGAATATCATTGGTGATAATACGCACCCTTGTCTGACTCCTGTGTTTACTCCAAGCGCCTCGCTGAGTTTTCTGTTGTGGATCACTTGACATGTGCCGGTGGACACTAATTGTATCACAAGGTTGTTATGCCATACGGAACCCATGGAGGCCGAACCACACATGGGCCCGACCAACGAGCTTAAATACTTCAAACACTACTTCGACTCACAGCTTTACTTAATCTTTATTAATTCTCGATCTATCCCAAACAAACTACCGATGATTAGGGCACACACGCTGGTATATAAATTACCAATAATTAGATAAGCATCGATAGGTATTCACATTTTCGATGTTACAGGAACGGTGGTAAGGGAGAAGGCTGCCTAATGTGCTTCCTGAACACACTTACTGTATTACGGCTAGACATGCACGATACCCTATGGGTCAAGGTACACTTCAAAAGCGCTACACTACTAATAGGATGTATCTACAGAGCACGTGGCACCTTTAGTGATTACGAGACACAACTTATAAATGTACTGGAGCAAGTATCCACTCTTCCATACGAGCATGAGATCAGGTGTGGAGACTTCAACCTACCCAAAATCAACTGGGATTTATTAACATGCCTAACTAAATATGACAAGTTCTTAGGTACACTGAACATTTTCGGCTGGAAACAAACTGTCACTATCCCTACGAGAGGTGACAATGCACTAGACTTAATATTCCGTTACGATATAAGTCCCCTCTCAATCTAAGTGGGCTCTAAGTTTTCAGGTATGGACCACAAAACAGTGTTGTGTGCACTGAAACTCCCTCTGAGTAGGGGAGCAGCTTATACCTCCACTTCACACCAAATATTACATGAGAACTACAGTAAGGCAAACTGGGATTTCATAGAATCAATGCTGAGATCCCCTGAATGGGGTGAGTACTTCACTTCACCTACTGAGAGATCTGAGCATCCTCTAACAGAACTGCTATTCCACTCCAAGCACTGAAATTTTCCCCACATAGAAAGTCATTTATAAAACCAAGTTTTGTACGAAACTGAAGAGACTCTCGTCAAGTTGCTTCGAACACCACGACTTCGGCACACTAGGTTTAATACCAAACGCCCTTAGATCCATCACACAAGCTCAAGATTCGCGTATGAGTAATGAAGAGTGCATCGCATTAGTCAGCTCTGCTACTGTGTATTCTCTCACAGAAATCTTAAAGAAGCGAATGAACCGCAAAAATCACAGCATTTCTCTCCTCACAGACAAAGGTAGGCTATGCACTGATTCAGCAGACGTGTGTGAATAATTCAACAAAACATTTGCAGCTAACTATAAATAAATAAATAAATTTATTCTCATAGTACAGTACATGAGGGACGCCAGTTTACAGGCATCATCAAATTGTTACAGAAACAGAACCATATAATTCAATCACAATTTACAGGCAGTAGCAAGATATGCTTTACATGTTCGCTGGAGATTATACATACACTTGATAAATGTTAATCCCAGTAGTATAAAACAGCCTTTTCACTTGTATACAATCATTTCTGTGCAAAGTTGGAAAAATCTGCTAGATTGTCAGTGAGTGCAACACAACAGGAAATACAGGAGTATTGTCTTCGCATTAACAAAAAAACCAGGTCTTTGGTGGATGGATTATAAGTGCCTGGGAAAAAAATAAAGCTTGAAGTAAATATTCATACATGACTTTGTTGTGTGCAGAGTCCTCGAATTATAGTTCATTGATGTGTTATTTTGAAATCAGTGATGTGTTTATCTCATTTGATCTTCAATGTCATTGTTGGGAGTAAGTACATAAGCTTCGGACGCATTAATTAATGGATTTCTACTGCTTGTGGGTATTTTCTTAGCGTGAGGAAGGTTTATGAGTTTCAGCTGTTCCGACAGGAGTTGAGAATATTAACTACTCAGCAACATTATGGATATAAGTTCATCACATTATCTAAGGAAAGGTGGGTTGTAGTTGGTGAGGCATATATGGTGCCCAACGAGCGTTCATCTCTCCTTGTGATGTTGTGGTGAGTTATACCTTTTTCATGTTGTCGGTTTATGTCCATTTTATTCCACTTATTGTGTTGGGTAGTAGTTTTACAAACGAGATTTCTTGTCTGTTTGAGGATACGTATCTTAACCGTCAATGTTTTATCTAGAATTATAAATATAGGCAAAAAACAACAGGTGTAGTGCGTCGGTGGCACAGTGGTTAGGACTCTCGCCGACCATGCACATGGTCCGGGGTTCGATCCACTGCCGGCGCACACCCGATATCTATGGTCGGCCTGAATTTGGGCTACCGATATCCATGCTGAAAATCCCATGCTTGTACTTAAAATACGGTGTGGAATCAAGCTGTAAATCAAAAAATAAACATAGGCAAAAAACAACAGGTGTAGTATTTAAGCTTATACATTAAATGGACCTATAATTTCGGAGGCTCTCAGATAGGAACTAGAACTACTATCGTTTGCAAACTCTTGTAGTTTGTCATTAAGCACCTTTTTGAAGGAGGCCAATGTACTTGCTTGACGCATTTCCATTGGCAGTTTATTCCATATCTGTGCATACCTAATCAAGTAAAACTTTTGCCTGGTGGCTGTTTTACATTGTTCGATAGCTACTGTACCCTTAGTGTGTCTTAGTTTGTAGCCATTGTCATCTGAAAGTCGAGTGCCATTAGTAGAGGTAAAAACTAAGTGGTTTAGAAGTTTATAGTAAAGTGTCAAGTTTAGTCTCAGGCGTCTTAGCCATAGTGTTTCTAGTCCTAGGGTATCACATCTAGTGGAGTAGTTCGTACCATTTTCAGTTCCGAGTAATTTTATGTTAAGCATACAGTTCTGCTACTCAGTACACACCCTACTACTAATATAAAACAACTTTCCTCCCTACCCACAACAAAACAATTTAGTACCGTTGAATTCACTTATGCTAAAATCAAGCAAATCAGTAGAACCTTCAAAAGCTCGAAAGGTTTTGGCACTGACGGTATATCACCGTATTTCAATAAATACGGTGGCTCTGGCATTCCATTACCACGGCTTAAAATCTTCACAATGTCCTTGGAAACTCAAACTTACCCGAATATATTGAAAACAACATTTATTTTTCCGCCTTCCAATACGGTTTCCTAAATAGAAGATCGTGCATTACTTGCCAATTAGATTATTTCGACCACATTACTGAGTGTGTAGACAAAGGTCGTTCGGCAGCAACATTATTTCTAGACGTTAGGAAAGCTTTTGACAAGGTCCCACATAAGAGACTCATATTGAAACTCCTATCTTATGGAATAAGTGGAAGGCTACTTGAGTGGATAACTTCTTTTCTTACAGGAAGAGAACAGTTAGTTAAAGTCAACCATCACTTATCAACATCCAAACCGATAACCAGCGGCGTGATACAAGGTAGTGTTCTCGGCCCTACCCTATTCATTGTATTCATAAATGATATTGTTCCTATGATCAAGTATGGCAAGCCATACCTCTTTGCAGACGACCTCAAAGTTGTCTATGATTTCGACTATAATGATATGAATATTGTTAGTAAAATCCAAGAAGACCTAAATAGTCTATGTAATTGGAGTGAAAAGTGGCAGTTAATGTTCAATCCAGCTAAATCTGGGATAACATACTTCGGACGTTGGAAACCTAGCATGTGTCTATACATGTACGGTGACCTTGTCTCAAACACGAACACAGTCACAGATCTCGGGGCAACATACTCAGATCTTACCTTTACTGAACATGCAAATAAGGTGGTATCTGATTGCAAACGTCTAACCGGCTTTGTGCTACGCAACTTTTACACCCCAGAAGCCAGATTAGCCATATATAAGATATGCATTCGCCCCAAACTTGAATACTGTGCCCACTTATACAGTACCTTTAAATCAGCAGACAGAAAAAAAGTTGAAAGTGTCCAAAGATTCCTCACGAAATGCATATTAGGTTATGATCAACAAATAGAATACCTTGACAGATGTATTTGACTGGACTTAGAACCCTTATGGTTAAGGAGAGTGAAGTGCAATTTATTTCTCTTATTCAAAGTTATAAGAAAGCACTGTAGCAGTAACTCGTCTATAACCTGGGCTAATCCTAAATCGTATGGACTACGCAACCATAACTGCCTTCTCAAGGTTAACACCCATAAGCTCACCACTAGAGCTAACTTCTTCACCC